>SDVV010006107.1:0-18691 GCA_016164225.1 Gammarus roeselii
AACACTACTGGGCCCTGTTCAATCAGGTACTCAGGAACACTAATGGACCCTTTTCAATCAGGTACTCAGGAACACTAATGGGCCCTGTTCAATCAGGTGCTCAGGAACACTAATTGGCCCTGTTCAATCAGGTACTCAGGAACACTACTGGGCCCTGTTTAATCAGGTACTCAGGAACACTAATGGACCCTTTTCAATCAGGTACTCAGGAACACTAATGAGCCCTGTTCAATCAGGCACTCAGGAACACTAATTGGCCCTGTTCAATCAGGTACTCAGGAACACTACTGGGCCCTGTTCAATCAGGTACTCAGGAACACTAATGGACCCTTTTCAATCAGGTACTCAGGAACACTACTGGGCCCTGTTCAATCAGGTACTCAGGAACACTAATGGACCCTTTTCAATCAGGTACTCAGGAATACTAATGAGCCCTGTTCAATCAGGCACTCAGGACACTAATTGGCCCTGTTCAATCAGGCACTCAGGAACCCTAATGAGCAATGTTCAATCAGGTGCTCAGGAACACTACTGGGCCCTGTTCAATCAGGTACGCAGGAACACTAATTGGCCCTGTTCAATAAGGTACTCAGGAACACTAATGGACCCTTTTCAATCAGGTACTCAGGAACACTAATGGCCCTGTTCAATCAGGCACTCGGGAACACTAATGAGCCCTAGACTGTCAGGTACTCAAAAACATTAATGAGCTTCGTTCTGTAAAACATTCATGGCATTAATGGGCCCAACTCTGCCAGGTACTGAAATGCAGTAACATGCCTCTGTTCAGTAAGGTACTCAAAACACTAATGAGCCTGTACTGGTAAATACAATATCCCTCTTATCGACCGGTTCTATCAGGTACTTGGATACGCTGATGGGCCCTGTCCTTCATGCACGCAGAAACACTTACATGGCCAGTTCTGTTAGTTACAGAATTTCATTCCTGGGCCCTGTTGTGTCAGGTACAAAAAAATATTAGTGAACCCTATATTTGTCAGGTTTTCAAAATACCAATTTGCCATGCTCTGTCGAGTGCAGTGATTCACGGTCTCTTCTCTCTGCTACTCAAATTATCTAACCAGCCCTGTTCTGCCAAGTATTCAAATGCACAAATAGGCGTTCCATTAGGTACTTAGATATAGTTTTAGGCCCGGTTCTGTCAGGTACTCAAAACGCAAATGAGTCATGTTCTACTAGGTACTCATGTACGCTATTAGATCTTGTTGTCAGGTAACTCACTAACACTGACAGACTTCGTGCTGTCAGGTAACTCACTAACACTAACAGACTTCGTTCTGTCAGGTAACTCACTAATACTAAACATAATTCAGGCGTATACAAGGCTGATGCCGGCATAATTCAGGCATATACAGGGTTGGTGACGGCATATGCTGGCATAATTCAAGCGTATAGAAGGTTGGTGCCGGCATATGCCAATAATATTGGCGTATACAGGGTTTCTGCCGGCGTTATGTAGACACATACACACATTTGTATGCATGTACTGGGTCGGTTAACATCTGTAGCATTATACCTATTATCTTGGGGTTTTCCATTAGAACAAAGTTCCTTGCTTTTGTTACAAGGAATTTAATGTGGAGCAGCTTCACGTAATGTTAGGTTAAAAGAACTAATCATCTCAACCTAACCTATTCTAACCAAAAATTATATATTATCGATCGAGTTTTCATGCTTTCATGAGATTTTTTCAGTGTTTTAGGATTTATGCATAACAAATATCTCCACTTGACTCTACATTTTGATCCATCCTTTGCAGTTTTGATACACAGTTCTAATTTTGATCTAGCAAATTTCATCAATTTTTCATAGGTAAATTACATTGTTTGTTTGATTGTTTAAATATTTTCATATGATTCTTGAGTTTTTTTGACGCAAATTTTCATCACTTTTAACTATGTTATTCACACCATTCAAAAACCTTACCTAACCTAACCTTATGTATGGTATTCAGTCCTTGATATATACATATGAAACCCTCCACACGACTCTAAGTACCACTTCAACATATGAAACCCTCCACACGATTCTAAATACCACTTTTACATACATGTTTTTTATTTCGTTGTCACTCTCGACCCATATCAGTTAGCAGAGTGGCCCCATTTTTAAACTTAGATGGATTGAATGTTACAAGAAATTAATATATGTTTCCAGCTTCATACAATTGTATACATGGTCTCGCACTAGGTTAACCTAATTTACTTCAATAGCTCGTGTCACTACATCCTTTGACGACTTGCACCTCTGATTTGCCTTTTCTTTCCTATAATTTTCATATTCATGACGATGACTTCGTTTCAGATGTCGCCATACAATACTGGTGGATTTAGGTTTATTCAATTTTATTTACTTTTTGCACAGATTACAGACCCCCCGTTACCCCATCACTTTCGAACAAACGGTGTCTCAAGCTATGCCACATCCTTCCACAACAGATCCACAAACTTGTCTGAGCAAGATCTGATCGGACTCTGATTTATATCCCACCAATCTGTATCACATCTAGATCATTCATCCCCCCCCCTCAATGTAGGTTTATTATAATGTTTAAATTTGTGATGAGCGACATTTTGAGCTTCGTTTCATACCATGAAACATATTCTTTAACTGATTTCGATAATTCGATGGGACCTCCGACTACTGACTTGATGTATTTTATTGCAATCAATTGCTTAACCTTCGAGTTTAGGATAATATAAACATTTAATAAAGGATTTCCATGGTTAATTATTATTTGTTTTGGCATTGTTTACAGACCTTGCAGGCGTCATCGATATCATCTACCTGTTTTTTTTTTTGCTTGAAACAGTATGGTCCGTACATCCAACCGTACCCATCATCACTATATTTCAGTTTCCTCTCAAAATCCTTCATATACTCCATAATATCTTTGATGCGAATACCGAAGGCTGTTCCGCTCCCGTGAGTCAACAAATGTATTGCTTCTTCTTCTTGGACCTTAATTATTCTAAACTTCTCCAATTCAACGTTATTCTGATCTTCATCATTGAGAAACTGTTGCAGACGGACTATATTTTTTTGTTCATAGGTACAATTTGCTTTCCACTACTTCAGGTTTATTACAGCCGTGATGATGATTTTCCACTTGGATCATATCAATTTCAAGATTTGCTTCCTTATTTCCCTTCAACTTTGTTTCATACGACTTTAACGCGTCGACATTAGTTGCTCAAAGCCGACTTCTTTTTCCTTCATCCATATGTGAATGATATATCCCACTCTTTTGATTCTTGTTTTACCCAATCAGAGATAACTGGTATTTTCAACACTAGTCAATATTTGTTTGATCCGACTCATGTCATCTGCGGAGATTTCTTCTTCCAAGACACGTAAATTATTTTTTGTCACGCGAACATTCAATGTTGTTTATTTGAAGACGAGCCGTCCTGCTCCATTTACACTCAACGGGACACGGATTCCAATCTCGGTATGCAGCTAGATAATATAAGTTGATTACATGTTGTTTTTCGTAAAACATTATGCCTAACATTGCTTGCCTAGGTCATCAACTATATATGTATGTATGTTTGTAGGGCTGTGTACGTATGTGCATGTGCATGTTCGAGCGTATTTACGTGTTACATGAGTTAAAAAATGTATAACAAAAATTTCAAATTCAAAATTTCAATAAAATTTTATATTGTCGAGGGGTAACAGAGTCATGTCAGTCTATTGAAGTGATAACTTGGCTGCTTAAGTAAGGTGTTATCCCACGAAATTTTGAAATTGTATTGAAATTTAGAATTTTTGTTATACATTTTTTCAACTCATGTAACACGTACATACGCTTGAACATACACATGCACATACGTACACAGCCCTATACACATACATACATACAAAGTTGATGACCTAGGCGAGCAATGTTAGGCCTAATATTTTTTCGAAAAACAACATATAATCAACTTATATTAGCTAGCTACATACCGAGATTGGAATCAGTGTCACCTTGAGTGTAAGTGGAGCAGGACGATTCGTCTTCGAATAAACAAAAATTAATGTTCACGTGGCAAAAATTAGTTAACGTGTCTTGGAAGAAGAAATCTCCGAAGATGCTATGAGTCGGATCGAACTAGTGTTGTAAAAAACATTCATCTCAGAATGGTTAAAACAAGAATCAAAAGCGTTGGAGACATCATTTATACATGGATGAAGCAAAGGGAAGTCGGCTTTGGGTAACTAATGTCGACGCGTTACAGCCGTATGTAACAAAGTTCAAGGGAAATAAGAAAGCAAATCTCGAAATTGATATGATCCAAGTGGAAAATCATCATCGTGACTGTAATAAAGCTGAGGTAGTGGGAAACAAATTTTACCTAAGAAAAAAAAAATCTGGAACGTATGCAACAATTTCTCAATGATGAAGATAAGAATGACTCTGAATTGGAGAAGTTTCGAATAATTAAGGTTCAAGAAGAAGAAGCAATACATTTGTTGACTCACCGGAACGGAACAGCCTTCGGTATTCGCATCAAAGATATAATGGAGTATATGAAGGACTTTGAGAGGAAACTGAAATATAGTGATGATGGGTATGGTGTATGTACGAACCATGCTGTTTCAAATAAAAAAAACGAGGTAGATGGTATCGTTGATGCCAGCAAGGTCTGTGAGTTATGCCAATAAAAATAATAATAAACCATGGAAATTCTTTCTTAAGTGTTTATATTATCCTAAACTCGAAGGTTAAGCAATTAATTGCCATAAAATACATTAAGTCAGGAGTCGGAGGTACCATCTAATTGTCGAAATCAGTTAAAGAATATGTTTCAATGTATGAAAAGAAGCTCAAAATGTCGCTCATCACAAATTTAAACATTGCTATAAGCCTATCTTGGGGGGTGAATTATCTAGATACGATACAGATTGGTAGGATATAAATCAGAGTCCGATCAGATCTTGCTCACACAAGTTTGTGGATCTGTTGTGGAAGGATGGGGTATAGCTTGAGACACCGTTTGTTCGAAAGTGATGGGGTAACGGGAGTCTGTAATCTGTGCAAAAAAGAAATCAAATTGAATAAACATAAATCCATCAGTAATGTATGGCGATATCATAAACGAAGTCATCTTCAAGAATATGAAAATTATAGGAAAGAAAACAAAATTAGAGGTGCAAGTTTTCGAAGGATGTAGTGACAGAAGCTATTGACGTAAATTAGGTTAACATAGTGCGAGAACATGTACCCGTTTGTATGAAGCTGGAAACAAATATGAATTACTTGTAACATTCAATCCATCTAAGTTTGAAAATAAGGCCAACGAAATATATAACATATATACTAAAGTGGTATTTTGAGTCGTATGGAGGGTTTCATATACATATATCAATGACTGAATACCATGCATAAGGTTAGGTTAGGTTGGGTTTTTGATGGGTGTGAATAACATAAGTGTAAGTGATGTAAATTTGAGTCAAAAAAATCAAGAATCATATGAAATATCTAAAACAATCAAACAAACGATGTAGTTTACCTATGAAAAATGGATAAAATTCGCTAGATCAAAATTGGAAGTGTGTATCAAAACTGCAAAGGATAGATCGAAATGTTGAGTCAAGTGGAGATATTTGTTGTGCATAAATCCTAAAACACCGAAAAAATCATATTTAAGCATGAAAACTCGATCGATAATACATAATTCTTGGTTAAAATAGGTTAGGTTAGGACTGTGTTGTGCCAAGCACAGTCTTGCGACAACCTTCGTAGCGGACGCATGTGCGCATCTCATCGCACCAGGACGGTAAACTTTCTCCGACTAGGCTTAAGTGAGCAGTTGCATGCCCCTCGTAGGGTCACCAGATTCCTCTAGGCTAGGCTGTAACATCTAGGTCTTTCCAATCCTCTCTATAATTTCGACCTTAGGTGCTAATAGAGCGACGGTGGGGGTGTGAATCCCGTACCCATTGGCTTGAGGAGTGCGGTATAGGCTGTCGCACCTACGGAGCTCTTTTCAGTCGGTCAAATAAATCATTTTAATCAGCAGAAAGGAGTTGCTATGATTGATTTGCTTTGCTTTGCATTCTTCTCAATCCCGCGTAGGAAGCAACTTTGCGTCGCTACCGCGCAACCGACTCGTATTCGAATTAGATTCGTTTAGAACCGTTTATATCCGTCTCCTTGAATTTCGAATTAGTTCCGTTTAGAATCATCGATATCCGTTCCGGTAAGTTTATATGTATAAATACTGCGTTTGGGATAACTACGCCATCACTTGTTTGATATCGCAAGTTTCTTATTTGAATTCTTGCCCGTAAATGTATCACCATTTTACGCACATGCTACTTATCACCCCATTCATATTTATCACCATCATCAAACTGCTAACTGTTTGAATCCGATATTGAAAAATATACATCGTAAACAGTCTAGCCTTTCTGGAAAACACGCTAGAAGTGTTGCAGCTGAGTGTCGTAAAGGACTCCCCTCCCTCACCGCAGAGAGCATTCCTCTCTCGCCTCAGCGGGAGGTCTACCTTTCTCTGCAGGAACCTTGTACATGGACCCGCCTGTTACCTTTCCCAGCATTCGTGCAATGCCTCAACTCAATTTTTCAACAGTGCATATTTCATATAAGTTACTTCTTCATTGTAAATACTAATACAACCTTATCAATGCAACAAAAATTTCATACATATCTAAATTCAGAAGTTTTGCAGCAATTGCGGTAAAAAACATAAATAATGAAAAAAGAAAGAAATGCAATTGGTGTCTGACATCTATGGAAAGTAACTGCAAAATAATACTGTAAAGTAAACGTAAAATAATACAAGTATCACATAAATAATGCACACATTTTCATATATCCCCTTGTAAACAGCATGATAATTATTTTTTAGCTAGGAAAAAATACTTTCATTTTAGCCTGAGTTTAGTTAAGTTTTCATCTCAAGTTAGACTCACATAATCACCCGCAAAAAACTCATCACTGTAGGTCTTATACGAATCACCGGAAAAAACACATCTGTAGGTCATCTTGAAATAAAAATCATCACATGCCGCATCTAGTTAAACTTTTTATTCACATATATGCTGTTTACAAGGATAAAGAATATAGCACTTTGTCTTTAAGTTCACGGTTTGTAACTGCTCACTTAACAAGTCCATGATGACTCCTGCTGCAAAACTAGGATGTGTAACTTGCCGCCAATCGTACACTCCCGAACTAATGTATGGTGGTAGCTCTTCTAGGCAAACGCGTAATACAAAATAGCGAGCTGAAAATTCTGCCAACATGCCGAAGAGATTAAATAACTGAAAGCACAGTTAATTCATGCTTCTGGTGACTCACCCAACGCAGATGCAGTTGACGCCAAAACAAGGCTGCTAGATGTTGAATTATAACTGGAAAGCGTGCAGAAACAATTTTGCGAACTGAAAGATGTGATAAACAGCGGAATAGAAGCAACAAAAGAAATTGCTAAAACTACCCAGCATCGGGTAAACGAACTCCTAGTGTACTTAGACTCAGAATTGGCAAAGAAACTCATAGCTCTTGACTCAGAGACCAACGACCGTATCAAATCGATAGAAAAAAAGTCAACAGTGCTGAGACACTTTACACAACTGTTGTAAACAAGCCAAATCAGCCAAATCAAGCCAAATCAGCGATTAGAGAGAGTCCAACTAAAAATACTCAGTAAGCCAGGCTTGAACATTGACGATATTGAAGGAATAATCAAAAAGAAAAACATCCCTTCTTCTAAACCAATCATACTACAAGTTGGGGGCAAAAGACGTGATGGCGCAGACGGAAAAAACATGATTAAGGTATAAAACCATGCTAACAAACGTCAAACGATCGCACGCAAACATTCATGTCACTGGCATCCTACCCCATATAAACCAAAGTCGATAAAAATTGAGCAAGATGATATTTCTAAACAACCGCATAGCAACGTTCTGCAAAGCACAACAAATCTCATTCTCGGACCGATGGGAAACAATAATCAACCTCAAAAACTTTGAATTCGATAGAATCACCAACAAGGCATGCATAGACACGTCTGGGCTTGACACCCTCGAAAACATTCTTCAGAATATCGGTGCTGGCCTCGTCACCGAAATTAAGAAAAAATCTGGACGCCCAACAAAAGACTCCGCCATTACTGCCCAACGGAATGAGTTAACGGCCGCCGCCCGAGCAAGTAGCAATCCCGGACCCTGCAGTAACGATAGAGGAACAGCCAACGAAAACAGATTCACCACTAACGAAAAAATCCATCGAAGTAACACAGCAGCCCCCGACCGCAACAGAAGAGTTTCTGGCAGGATTCCGAGCTAAAATACTCGCATATGCTACTGTGTAAACGCTAAAAATATCCAAGACAAAATCGACGAATTGGGAATCCTCGCAATTAACGATGAGATCGACATAATAGTCATCACAGAATCGTGGATGAAATCGAGCACCAGAAATTATCTGGTCGAATTCAATCTCCCGGCCTTTTTGCTATTTCACAAAGATAGACAGGGCCGTGAGGGTGGACGAGTATTGTTTCTCGTAAAAAAATACTCTACAAATGATAGAAGTCTCTATTCCAAGCTGCAGACACGACATAGTTTCAATTCAAGTAGTCGGTAAACATACAAAGTGTTAAATCACACTAGTTTATCGTCCTCCCAAGAGCATTGTCGTAAGTGATATCGATCTTTACAACACCCTCGTCGATGTGGACAGAACACAAAACAGTATAGTACTTGGAGACTTCAATATTCCTTACATCAATTGGGAAACAGAAGAATGTACGGCCACTGGCCAACGCCTGATTGATTTTGCTGACAATTAGTTTATGACCCAAACGGTAAAGACACCTACAAGAGGTAGCAATATTCTTCATCTCATATTTAGTGCAAGCGACTCACATGTCACAAACGTCGAAGTGGGCGAACCCCTCGGTAATAGCGACCACAGCTGTATCCGTTTTTTGATTGAGCTCGAGTTGATAACGTCAATTAACTGCAAAAAAGTCAATTAACTTTAGATTAGCTAATTTTGATAGCTTAAGAGAGGCAATGGCGTCAGCAAATATAACCCTCGGATAAGATGTCAATCAATCGCTAGGCAATTTTTTAATGCACTTCAGAATATTGAAAATTATCACGTCCCTCGCAAAAACAGGCGAACATCAGTCAATCAGCGTAAGTACTAGAAAGGAGAGTTGCAGCACCTTCAGTCGCAAAAGAAAGCAAAGCACTCGAATAAACAGAAGCACCCACACGACGATGCTGCAAAAAAAGGAATACAAACTCAGCAGACGGATTTTTAAGACGGTCCATAAACGAAAGAAAAAGATTACGAAAATGAAATTGCGGCCAACGCCAAAACTAATCCGAAACAATTTACAGTTATATATCGAGCAAAAACGAATCAAGATCTGTTATTGGCCCTCTTAAAAATGATATCGGTGAGCTAGAAACTTACGACACTTAAATGAGTGTCCTACTTAACCAATTCTTCGGTTCTGTGTTTACGTTAGTGAATGTGGATAGTACTAATCCTGAAGATATCATAGCGCAAAAACAAATCGAAGCCCTCAGCACAGTGAAATTTTCCCCTAGCAAAGTTATTATATAAATAGAAAACTGGAAAGCTAAAAAATCTCCCGTTCCAGACCAATTTCATCCCAGAAAACTGAAAGAGACTAAGAACGAAATTGACGAACATCTAGCAAACATTTTCACCCAATCTTTCACAAATGGCACCAGCCCCTCTTAATGGAAAGAGGCCAACGTCACCCCAATTTGTAAAAAAGGCGGCAAAAGTGTCTCGGAAATTACCGTTCAATTAGTCTCACCTCAGTCATAGGCAAATTGATGGAAAGTTTGATCACGGATAAAATTACATCATTCCTAGAACTAAATCAGTTAATAGGTAACTCTACGCATGGCTTCAGACGCAATCGTTAATGTCTGACTAGCCTGCTGCTTTTTTTCTAGAATATAGTTGAATTTCACAACGCGAAATATCCGATCGACATCATTTACCTTGACTTTGAAAAGGCTTTCGACAAAGTTCCTCAAAAACGCTTGGTTAGTGAATTACGCAGCATAGGTTTTCGCGGTGAACGCAATAAATGGATAAAATGCTGGCTCACGGACAGACGGCAGCGAGTCGTACTCAATGGAGTTTCCTCCAATTGGGGTAAAGTTACAAGCGGCGTGCCCCAAGGATCTGTGTTAGGTCCAGTTTTCTTCATAATATTCCTAAACGATCTCGACAGCAACGTACTCTCGAACGCTTAGTAAGTTTGCAGAAGATACCAAGCTAGGAGGAAAAAGTGCAGACCAAACTCAAGTGTGAGCAGATCCAATTAGATTTGAACACAATTGTTGGATGGTCATAAAAGTGGTAAATTAAATTCAATGTCGACGGGTGTAAAGTTATGAACATGTCACCATAACCCTAAACACGAATATTCGATGTCCGGAAAGAAACTGATACCTGTCACCGAAGAAAGAAATCTAGATGTCATCATTAGTAACGACTTGAAAAACAGCAAGCAATAAAACGATGCAGACAAAAAAGGCATTAAAATGTTAGGCATGACGTCCCGCACAATCTCGTACAAGAGCAGAAATAGTATTCGCATGTTATACACTGCATTTGTTAGACCGCACCTTGAGTATTCCGTCCAATTTTGGTCTCCATACCTCAAAAAAGACATTATCAAATTAGAGAAGGTCCGACGTAGAGCTACCAACTAATGCCGTCGCTGCGCAATAAATCGTACGAAGAGAGACTGCGCGAACTCAACCTTTATTCGCTTTAGAAACGTAGAGTCAGAGGTGACATGATCAAAGAGTGCAAGATTATGAAAGGTAAGGAAATGTCGAGCGAGCAAGCCTCTTCACTTTAGATGCAAATGGAGTGCCCAGGAATAATGAATCGAAAATTGTTGGCAAATGTTTCACACTCGATATCACGCGTAGTTTCTTCACGTATAGGGTTGTCGAAGAAGGGAACAAACTTCCCGCGGAAGTTGTGAACAGCAATACAATCGAAACGTTTAAGTCACGGCTCGATAAATTCTACCAAAATCGCCGCTAAATAGCTCCCATCTATAGCCATTTCATCATATATACGTGAAAAATGGTGTTCGGCATTGACATCCATACGGTTAAATTAGTGCCAGGCATTGGCACTAGCACGGTAAAAAAGTGCCTGGCATTGGTACCTGCTCGTTGCAAAACGGTGTTCAGCAATGACACCGGTCAGCATTGGTTTACCGAGGAATGAAACAGTGAAGAGACAGCCACCGAACAACGAGCCACCGAATCTCGTTGTTCGGTGGCTGTCTCTTCAAGTGCTGATTTGAGTTGCTTCGAGTATCATCGTTAAATGCTATTTCCTTCAACAAACTTTGCCTTTCTTGATCTATTAAATCAGAAAATTCACAGACACAAGATGCTATCTTAGACGTTCTACTTCATAACTAATCTTCTCAATATCAAAAGGCGACACAGCTTGGGCCAAAAAGCCTGTTGTTGTGTTCTCACACTTGTAAACACTTGTAAACATTATGCTGGCATATGCCGGCACCAACCCTGTATACGCCTGAATTATGCAGGCATATGCCGGCACCAATCCTGTATACGCCTACATTATGCCGGCACCAGCCCTCTATACGCCAACATTATGCCGGCATATGCCGGCACCAACCCTGTATACGCCTGAATTATGCCGGCATGGTGACGCAGAGCAGTCGTCATGGCAAAAACACCCACCCAAAGCAGTCATCACATCAAAAACAACCACATGACGACGATGCCAAAAACTAATTTGAAATGGCAGAAGGGATCTACAGAAGGCCCTGAAGCGTACAAATAAAAGTCATGGAAACGAAATTGTTTCCAACGGCAAAATAAATCCGAAAATATTTTAAAGCTACAGTATATTGGGGCCGCCGTGGCCGAGTGGTTAGCGTGTCCGACTGCAGTGTCAGCCTCTGGTGCTACATGTCGCGAGTTCGAGCCTCGGCATGGATACTGCGGTCTTGTGGCGGGGAGATTGGACGCCTCCCCCCTCTGTGTCAGCCTAACTTAGCAGCCCTCCTAACAAGGGGAAAATTGCTGTATGTCTATACATACACATACATACATTTCAAACAAAAAAATCTAGATCTGTTATTGGTTATCCTGAGAACGATCGGAGAGAGCTAGAAACAGTCGACACTTGAATGAGTGCCAAATAAGTGTCGACAGAACGCAGGACATGATATTAAAAGTCAACCAGTTGCCAATGTAGCATAAAACAAAGTTTATCGGTGTAATAGTAAACCTGAGACTTAACTGGAAAGATCAAGTCGCATTTGTTGGCGGGAAATTATCAAAATCGAGTGGCATCCTCTACAAAATAAGAAACTGTCTCACGACTCCTCCAATTAGTTTTTTATGCTGTAGCCTCATTCTTCCCTTTTTGACTTGTTGTATTAACGTGCAAAATTATACCTACAGAACAAACCTCCTTCTCTGACTTGTGGCATTAACGTGCATAATTATACCTACAGAACAAACATCTCTTGCTGACTTGTTGCATTAACGTGCGTAATTATACCTACAGAACAACCTCCCTTTCTGACTTGTTGTATTAACGTGCACATCCATACCTATAGAACAAACCCCCCTTTCTGACTTGTTGTATTACCAGTAGATACAAGTGATACGAAACGGCCCTGTGAAGGAATAAGATAGGGACAATTAGCGGCGGGGCAGGGGTGGGCCGGAGTCAAGCGCAGGACCGGATGTGGTCGGAGTCACTGATAAGCTTAACGGTCTGCGCGAAGGAGGGGGGGGGGGCGGGCATAAGGGGTGGATGGACGGCCTAGATTGGCAAGGTGTTAAGTTTTGAACATTTTCCATTTTATTGTATTTTGAAGTTCATTGTATTTATATACTTTTTTTTCTTCTTTAGATGACTGTATTGGGGAATAATTGGTTTCTTTCTGTTATTCATTTTATATTTATTCGGTTCTGGTAGGAATATGCCTTCATCGTATTTTGAAGGGTAGGGTGGGGGTGTCGGGATCCCCTGGGCAAAAAGTTGTTTGCGCTTTGGAATGTTAGTCAGGTGAGGCTACTCTTACCTATTCTTTGTCTTATCAGTAATTTTTCGTGGCATGATTGCTATGTTTGAGTGTCTAAATCATTATTATTTATGTCTGGTTTAATGATTCTATATGTTTTTTTCTGTACATATATGTTTGTATTCTTATCTAGTTGGTGTATAATTGACTCATTCAGTATTTGGTTGGTGGGTTCTTAGCAGTTGGATGCTTGGTTGAAGCCTGTTTGTTGGATTTGGGGTAACGTTTTGTGTTTTCTATCTATTTATTTCATATGTATATAATACCTATATGAATACTATGGTTCAATAGTTTGGTTGTTGGCGGGTTGATGTTTATATTTTGGGTTGATACAGTAGCTTCGTTACGAGATTCTGTCTACTCCATAACGCATTTTCCAATTTTGAACCAGATATATATGTGTTACCATGTATCCGCATGTTGCAAATGGACCGTTATCAAGCGTATGCAAGCTGTTCGGGTAGTCTTATCTCGATTTTTTGTATAGTGAGAATCGGTTAGATGCCCTATAGCGAGAGTAGCTGAACTATATGGATTTATTGTAAGTTTTTATATTGTGTGATGTAAACTTAGTGATGATCGGTTGATATATGTTAAATTTGTATTGTTTTCGGAACTTTGAATAGTTATTTCACACAGTTATAGGATTTTTTAGGATATTTTAGGCTTGCACCTTCCATGTAGCACAATATTTCAGGCATAATTGGTTGGTTATTGCATCATGTTGGTATTTTTATGTATGTATATGACATTCTGTTACGATTAAGCCGTGGTTGCTTTAGTTAAAGAAGATTTAATTTAACCCTGTTTTGGACTGAGTTGGTGAATGATTTCATCAGATTTCTATGTGTTATAGCGTGTTCGTGTGGAAGTATTCCACATCATTTACTATATGTTTCAGTTATGTAAATCAGTTACTTGCCTTGGCAACTTATTCACGTTAGTTGTTTGGTTGGTTACATGCTATATTTTTCTCGTACATCATGGTTTTTAATGTATGTTTTGGGTATGGAAGAGAATTTATCGTCTTGCTTTATTATAAGTCGAGCGTTTTAGTATATTTCATTCAGTTTTGTATGTTCTCTGTACAGTTTCCATCTCCGATGCAAGGTATTGGTATTTTATACAATTATAGGAATATTGGGATATATTACGTTCTTGTCTGGAATGTAGAACATTATTTCAGGTATAATTTAGTTACATGTTGGATATTTTTAGTGTTTTATATATATTTTTTACATCCTGGTAAAATGCTTTTGCCGTGGATATTATAGATATAGAAGATTCGATTTGTTACAAACTTGGTCTTGTTGTTAGCTTATTGTATGTTTATTGTAGGACCATACTTCAATGTTGAGGAGGAGTTAGAGTCCCCTAGGAAAAAGCTCGATGCGTTTACGTTTATTTGTAAAAGTAGACCGATTTACTATGATGGATACCCAGTGTATCACTATTTTTAATGTTAATTAGAGCAGAGTAGAGAATTAAGTAGTTATTTTATTATTGTTTTTTGATTTTTTCCACGATAATCAGAGGAATGTATGTTTAAAAGGTGGAATTTTCGTCATTGAACCCTAGCAAGTGTAGTTTAACGTTTTAGAAGACGAGTTTCTGGATAGATGGGTCCTGGTGTAGAGGCGGCTTACACTCTCGGTGTCATTTGGAGTTCATCCATGTTCAACGTGAATTTGTAAGTTCTTGTGGATGTCAATCCTAAGTTCCATGGGGTTCTTGGAGAGGTTATGCGACAAGCTGCTGATCGTTGTAGTGATTTACTCAGGTCGTCAGTGAACAGATGCCCAAATTATTATAGCCACACTCCTTGAAACTCATATCAGGCCCATTCATGACAACTGTACCTGTGTACAGATTCTTGGTTTTGTCCAGGATGTGACTTTGCTCGACGTTGTTCAGATATGATGGACGAAACAGATGCAAGGTATGTCTGAGGTATTGTACCATGACTGGGTGTTACCTCTAAATATATTATATATCAGTGGTAGATTGCTGTGAGATGACCTAGTAAAACATTGTAGAGTTCGTTGTATGACACGGTGGGCTTTGATTTGTCCTACTAGAGGCATTGCATCATTTAGGTCTAGAAGTTTGTTATAGATTTGAACGGATACCGTATTAGAGTTATTACTTTATTATACATCAAATCAGTATTTGTTTCAAATGTCAGATATTTTTCGGTGTGGCTTATGTGTGGGTATACGATTTTAGTCATGAACCAGATCACGTGTGATATTGGTGTAGGATATATCATTTGGGTGTGGTAGGATACACCGTATATTATCTTATTCAATGTTGGTTTGGGTAGAGCAGAGAATCTTATTTAGCTATTTTATAGTTGTTGTTGTCGGTTTTTGATTGGTTATAATAGGAATATATCAGTATTAGGTATAAATTAGCCAAAATTCATGGAATGTTGGGTATAAATTAGCTAAACTGGATTTAATAGTGGAAAATCTCGGCATGTTTTACCTCTCGACATTGGATTTGGGTCCTATTTCAAGTAGTCTCGGAGAACTAGTATCCCGGATTTGTGTAGAGTGTTAGTGTTGAAATTCTACAATATTTGAATGTACATCTCAATTAGGTTATTCACTCGCATGTCTTTACTAGATGCTCATTCCCTCATGTCTTAATTTTTATAAATGTATGGTAACCGTTTACAGTTTGTACAGATAGAAATTATTGATTAATTCAGGCATTGTTATGAGATTTCGTTGAAATTCAGAATATCTGACTTATTCGAGCATTCACAATATTCAATGTAGCATTTTTCAATAAAGGTTTGTGATGAGGGCCGTAAACCTAACCCATCTTAGCCGACCCTAACCTAATCTAACCAAGGATTATATTTTTTTCCCGTTTTCATACATATGTTATGTATTTTCTTTATTGATTTAAGCTTTATTCATATCAAATCTATCCACTTGGCTCTATATTTTTACCATTCTTTATCAGATTGTGTACCTACAATTTTTTTTTCACTTTGCTTGTAAAGGTCCAGGATCATAGATTAGTTTCAAGTAATGTTAGGTGTTCGCTCGCCAGTAGACTGTTGAGTTAAAAACGATTATGTAAGCTTGTCGCATGTATCAGTGTTTGTTATGGGCGATAAAGCGTTAGCAAGTTTTTATGTATGGTTTTACTGTTGGAATATGATTTTTCGCTGTAATGTTGGATTTGTGTCTCCTACCATTTTTCGTATATTATAACGAATATTGAATAAATCCACTCTAACATTTTACAACAGATCTGAGATGTAATGACTACAGTCAACAAGATCAAGGATATGTCTAACATACATAATTAGCGATTCATATATCACTGTACGACAACATAGATCAAATATCCATGATTGCAAAAAAGGTTGCCATACACTGCCAGATGTATTAATACCTTGGCAACCTAAACACCTTGACCAATAATTATATATTTTCATTCAAGTTTGATAGTTATTTATGACATATAGTCATTTGTTATTTGCGATTTACAAATCAAATCACACCACATGGAGCTTTTTAAATATCACACACCATGTACACACTTACACACATTTATACGTATATAACGGCATATGCAGGCATAATGAAAATACACAGACACAAGATGCTATCTTAGACGTTGTACTTCATAACTAATCTACTCAATATCAAAAGGCAACCCAGCTTGGGCCAAAAAACCTGTTGTTATGTTCGTACACTTGTAAACACTTGTAAACATTATGCTGGCATATGCCGGCACCAACCCTGTATACGCCTGAATTATGCAGGCATATGCCGGCACCAATCCTGTATACGCCTACATTATGCCGGCACCAGCCCTCTATACGCCAACATTATGCCGGCATATGACGGCACCAACCCTGTATACGCCTGAATTGTAAGGAGAGGTCAACACACCTCCCACTCCGGGTCTAATGTAAGGAGAGGTCAACACGCCTCTCACTCCGGGTCTGATGTAAGAAGAGGTCAACACACCTCCCACTCCGGGTCTAAGGTAAGGAGAGGTCAACACGCCTCCCACTCCGGGTCTAATGTAAGGAGAGGTCAACACACCTCCCACTCCGGGTCTAATGTAAGGAGAGGTTAACACGCCTCCCACTCCGGGTCTAATGTAAGGAGAGGTCAACACGCCTCCCACTCCGGGTCTAGTATAAGGAGAGGTCAACACGCCTCATACTCCGGGTCTAATGTAAGGAGAGGTCAACACACCTTCCACTCCGGGTCTAATGTAAGGAGAGGTCAACACACCTTCCACTCCGGGTCTAATGTAAGGAGAGGTCAACACGCCTCCCACTCCGGGTCTAATGTAAGGGGAGGTCAACACGCCTCCCACTCCCCCACCAAATGACTATTGCCATCACCCTGGTAGTGAATACGCCTTGATCATTTCGTGTGCTCATTTTCATCCACGATTCTGTGGACCCTCTCCTGGCAGGTACTCTAATACACTGATGGGCCATGTTCTGTCAGGTATTCATAATAATAATAAACACTGTTCTGTCAGGTACTCGCTCCTTAACTGTCGAACGAATCTGGCGATAGATGGGACGTCAGGTGTCGTGACGACGGCTCAAAAGCCCGATTACGAGGCGACTCTCGTCCTGAACTGCTCTGTAGAGGCTCGCGACAAGGGCGGCAGTGGCTTCCAAACCACCATACCTCTCATCGTCACCATCGATGACGTCAACGACACGCCCCCAACCATCACAGCTCAGGTGAAGGGGGTTTGATTCAATTAGGAGCAGGCCGACACAATGTAGGGGTAGCATAAGCAATTGATGATGATGGCGTGTTGGACGATAGATTGTGAGAGAAAGGGCTGATTTGAATGAGAATTTGAAACAAATGAGATAAAGAAACAAATTACGCAGCATTAAAAAGGTTGAGTGCGGAAACAGAAACAATCAATGGGAAATAGGAGTAATTTTGATGGGGAAATAGATACAAATAATGGGAAATATGAGCAATTTTGATAGGGAAATAGATACAATTAATAGGGAACAGGAGCAATTTTGATGGAGAAATAGATACAATAAACATAAAATATTAGCAATTTTGAAGGCGAAATCGATACAATTAATGGGAAATATGAACAATTTTGATTGGGAAATAGATACAGCTTATATGAAAATAAAAACAATCCAAAAATAAATAAAAACAATTGAAGGGGGAAAAATTATGGGTAAATAGAAACACCTGATGGGGAGGATCACTGGAGGGATGGTAACTAAGACATGATAGTCATTATAGAGGGCCGCAATAGAGGGCCGTGACAGAGGACCGTGTTAGAAGGCTGTGATTGAGGGCCGCAATAGAGGGCCGTGACAGAGGACCGTGCTAGAAGGCTGTGATTGAGGGCAGCAATAGAGGGCCGTGACAGAGGACCGTACTAGAAGGCTGTGACTGAGGGCCGCAATAGAGGGCCGTGACAGAGGACCGTGCTAGAAGGCTGTGACTGAGGGCAGCAATAGAGGGCCGTGACAGAGGACCGTGCTAGAAGGCTGTGACTGAGGGCAGCAATAGAGGGCCGTGACAGAGGACCGTGCT
>SDVV010006108.1:0-18691 GCA_016164225.1 Gammarus roeselii
GTGGCCACCAGAACCGCCATCGTGGCCACCAGAACCGCCATCGTGGCCACCAGAACAGCCATCGTGGCCACCAGAACAGCCATCGTGGCCACCAGAACAGCCATCGTGGCCACCAGAACCGCCATCGTGGCCACCAGAACCGCCATCGTGGCAACCAGAACCGCCATCGTGGCCACCAGAACCGCCATCGTGGTCACCAGAACCACTCCCGCGGCTACCAGAACCGACCCCGTGGACACGAGAACTGCCCCCGTGGACCCCAGAACCGGCCTAGTGGACCCCAGAACCGCCCCGGTGAACCCCAGAATCACCCCCTTGGACACCAGAACCACCACTGCTGCCATCAGCACCCTTGCTGCAGTCATCTGCTCCACCACCACGGCTCCCAGCACGATCACCAGCAACGCCACCGCGTCCACGCCCAGCTGCACCCCAGTGTGCAGCCACTGCCCCACCACGAACAGCAGGCCTTCTTGCAATAATCTCCTGTCGCTGTCTTTAGGTGAAGTCTCTCTGTATGTAAACTGACCTGAACTCATCTATTAATCATACATTTTTGGCAAAATCTAGCAGCATCCTTCTTCAATCACAATCCAGGACTTAAGCTCTAAACAAACTGGTTTCGCCGATCCTCACAAGTCCACCGAGCTAAATTTCTCCAAAGTCCAGGGCCAAAAAAACTGGCAAATTTCCATTTTGCAATCTCAGGACTGCCAGTCTGGAAACCTATGAAGACAATCGAGTCCTGGCGACGTTCCTGTTCATGCAACTCTCAATTCTACACAAATACCCTCTCTAGAAACTGTAGCTTCATAGGTTGTGGGCCCGTATGTGTCTTGTTGGCAGAACAAATGCCAAATGCAGACTCAACCTTTCTTGACATCTCATCAACTCTTTTGGTAACAAATCCAACAGCAACCATCAACTGCTTGAAAGCTGACAAGTCCAATTTTCTCGCCAAGGATACAAGGGCCGGATCTACCAGAACATCTACACCTGCAACAAAAATACTGCACAGCACCCCTAGTCTCCTTCAACAGACCACTGACAAAATTCTCCTAAGCCCCAAGACAAGACACATCAACCTTGAAATTTCCCACAACAGATTGAGCGAAAAACAAAGCCACCATACAGAACTGCATCACAGAAGGAACAGTGCACATCCCCATCAGGCAGTCCATGAACCGCTGAGTCCACGCCAGCTGCCAGCACATCAACAGCCAGCCCACCCCTCCCATTCAGGCCCCCAGACTTACAGGCCACTGCTGCCTCATGTTTTTGGGACTGCAAAGGTGTACGTTGGAAGCCTCCGCTGACACTGGCTTTGATGTGATGAGTCATGCTATGTTCCTGTCCAAATCGGAATCCTTGGGCGTTTGTAATTTTTTGCAGCCCTGGATCTTTGCGTTCCTTGCTGGCAGAGTGATGAGCATTTGTGTGAATGGCAGCGTGAGCAGCCCAGTTGCTGTGACAGGTGGTGTGCTCCAGGGTTCTGTTCTTGAGCTACTGCTATTCCTGATCTTTATTAATCACATCTCTAGTGGTCTCTCATGCAAGTTCAAAGCATTTGCTGATGACTGCAAGTTGTACCGGAGATACTTGCATAAGGACACTGAGTATGCGGCACCAAGTGTCCAGACGCTGCAAAGTGGATTGGATACAGTTGACTCAGTTGCATGGTCCTGGAACCATGGACTAAATCCAGATAAGTGTATTGTGCTGTGCTTTTATAGAGGTCGTATTGATTTTGATACTTATGCTCCAGCTAGCCAGTACGTCCTGCAGGGCAGGGTATTGAAGTTTGTCCCTACACACAGAGACTTGGGTGTCAGTGTAAATACCAGTTTCCAATTCCACCATCATATTCGTGTGGTGGCTGCAAAGACACCACACGCCAGAGAGCGGCACACCCAAGGGGCCGGGGATGGTGTACCCAGTGGTCAAAACCCGGGATGGCGTACCCAGAGCTGGTGTTGGATGGTGGGCTCCATGACATTGTCTCTTGAAAAAATTGGGTGGGTATTCGGCATTGCTTACACTCTCTACAAAGAATATAGCTAGAACAACTTAAGGCATCCCATTGAGCAGTAGAGAAACTGCACCTATTCTCATCTGAATTAGGAAACCAAGGTCCTTCCTCTCAAACTTCATGTTTCATATAAGATGGATACCATTCATCAATAAGATTATGGACCCAGCCCATTCCTGCCACCACCAACTGAACCTGAGTCAAACTCACCAAAATGTATAAAACACACTGGCAGCACACTTGAGCTCTTAACACCACCATTTCTCAACCTTTTGACAACACTTTTATACATAAAAAGTTACACACGCACACACACACACACACTCACTTCATAACACTTGCACTGGCCAATCACAGAACCTACATGGTTCTACTGTCAACCACCAGAAATGGTCGTACAGGGTAGGAGAATTATAGTTTGTTTCAGTCAATTGTCCATTCACTTGTGGACAAGTTTGTTCCCACTCGAGACCTTGCTTCACGACCAAGCTGGTTGCGGGGCCCTCCTAGGGAACTGATGACCAGTAGATCTAAGGCTTGGGCGCAGTATAAGCTTTTGAGGGGAGAGCTTGGTAGGCAGCATGAGGAGGTGTTGGTGTCCTTGCAGAGATTTAGTGGGCTTAATTTTGAGTACAGAAATTTTTCACACTTCAGCCAGTATCGGTATGAGAAAACTTCTCTGTTACTCCAAAGAGTTTTCACTCCTATATCAGAGGTAAAAAGAAGGGCTGCCCTTCTGTTGGTCCTCTGAAGCGTCCATCTGGTGAGGTTGTTGCTGGTCAGAGAGACATGAGTCAGCTGTTTGTGGACTCTTTTTACGTCTGTTTTTGTGGATGCTGACCCTGCCGGCCCTTACCCACATCAGTTTTTTCCAGGAAAATTTAGTGGGATTTGTGTGGTACTAGGCTGTTAGTTTCCCAGATTCTGGGTGGTTTAGACTCATCTTCTGCCCCTGGACCTGATGGTATTCACCCTGGTGTTTTGAAGTCATGTTATTAGCAGCTGTCATTGCCCTTGTCTTTGATTTTTGCAAAATCATTGTGCCTCGGAGTTTTAACGGAGGCCTGGAATGAATCTTGTGTTGTTCCTATATTCAGGTCTGCTTCAAGAAGTAACCCTCTCAATTACCAACCTGTGAGTCTTACTTCTGTTTGCTGTAAGGTGCTGGAGCAGGTTATTGTGTCCCAGTGGGTGTCTTTTCTGGAAGATTCTGGCATTTTGTCTAAGGGTCAATTTAGTTTTGGGTGGGAAGGAACACTGAAGACCCACTTTTGCTTAATTATGGTGAGGTTGCTGATCGGGTAGATGAAGGAATGGTTGTTGATGTGGTCTTTCTGGGTTTCTCTAAAGCGTTTGATGTGGTCAGTCACTTGGTTTTGTTGACCGAGATGTGTGGGTATTCCGGATGGACTGTTAGATTGGATTTGTAATTTTCTGATAGGGAGGCAAATGTGTATTTCTGTGGGCAGAGTTGTCAGTGACTTTCGAGGGGTAACAAGTGGTGCGCCCCAGGGTTTTGTGCTGGATCCGCTCTTGTTCCTGCTATATGTCAATCATGTTGCAGCAGGTGTGGCTTGTGAGTAGAAGGCCTTTGCTGACAACTTCAAACTTTATTCGAGTTTCCCCCGCAATGTACAAGCAGTTCGCCTGGGTGTGTCTTCCTTGCAGAGGGATCTGAATTTGGTTCAGTCTGTGTCCTTGTCATGGAATCTCTTGTTGAACATTGACAAGTGTGTCTTTTTGCGTTTCTACAGGGGCTGTTTTGAATTGGTGCAGATTGATGATAGAACTGCTTATAATTGGAATGGTGTGGTACTTGAGCTTGTCGATTCATTCAGGGACTTGGGAGTGCTTGTTGACTCAAGGCTGCGGTTCCATCTCCACATGAGGAATGTTGTAAGAAAGGCTTCCACTCTGGCGACCAGTCTGCTCTGCTCTAATGTGAATAGGAGTTCTGTTTTCATGGTCTCATTGTTTATTACCCATATAAGACCCATCTTGGGCTACAGCTCATGTGTGTGGAATGTTGGAGTCTGTGCAGAGGAGGTGGACCAGGGAGATTGATGGGCTGGGTGGAGTGGACTATGGTGAGCAGCTCAAAGCAATGCAGTTGTTTTCTGTGAGGGGGAGGTTGTTGCATTTCGATCTTGTATCTTGTTAAGTGTCGGAAGATTTTTTATTGTTCTTTTGATTCAGGTTTGTCTGCTCTGTTTGAGAGAGCTCCGGATGTTGGCACATGTGGGCATTCTTTCAAGCTGGTGGTTCCTCACTGTCAGACAGACTATAAATGCAGATTCTTTTATTCTTGCTGTGTGCAGATTTGGAACCGGCTGCCCGCTGATGTGGTGCAGTGTGATTTACTTTGCGGCTTCAAGAGGACCCTGGCGGAGGAATTGGCGGCAGTATTGTATGAGTTTTGCTAGACTCAATTTGATGAGATATTGTGGCTTTGTTTGTGTTGCTGACAGTTGTGTGCAGTTGTTGACTGTCTTTGTTGTTTTGTTTTCTTTGGACCTATAGAGCGCATTCAGATCAGCGTCCTGCTGCAGTGCTTGTACCGTGCTATTCTATTTGATTGCTGGCGCACTGAGGTGTACTGCCTCCCATGCCTGCGTGCCCTGTTGGCGGGGCTGTTGGGGCTGTGGGGGGCTGCAAAGGTGAGGGTAGAGGGATAGTGTTGCCCAGGGCTGACAAGGTTCACCTGTTGAGGCTGGTGAACCCTTGACAAGCCCTACAGTCATAACATTTCTATGTTGTTCCGACTGGAGGGCTTACTTCCAATCTGTGCCTTTGGAGCAGGGGCGCGCCTGATATGTATGCTTCAGTGAGTGATATCTGTCAACTGCACTGTTCCAGACAGCAAACCATTCTATGCCATCACATTTCACACTGAAGAACCTACTGGGGACATGTTAAGCCAGGGAGGACTTCTTGCTCAAACCCGAAGGACCAAAATGATCCACACAACAATGTCACTTGTCAGGATGACTGATGCAGTGCAGTCAAGGCCATGGAATTTGATACAGAAATATGCTCATATAATGGGGTCCCTCCTCAAGGCACTTACAACCAAAGACAACCCTAAAATTGGTGGCTTGTTGCTCTTCGATGAATCCAAGTTCATGGGAAAGTTATAGAAATTAGTCTTGGTCAAAATGTAAAGAAAGGAATTTGGACTGTCAAATTGTTAAGAATTTATTTCAAAGATATCTGAATTTTAAGGATAGAGGCCACTCAACATGGAACAGATAGGAAAACAAGACAGAGGTACTTACAAACAGGTATATTCATAATCACAACACCATTTATGCACGTATAATGGAAGCTCTTCAATGCTTACACAGTTCTTTCAAGTTACAGAGGCTTTTCAAAAAGCAGAATTTTCAATTAGTATTGGAGGCATCAATTTAGGACGCTGACTTTAATAAACAAATATTCCAGAAGATAAGACCATGCATGACCAGACATTCAAGAGTTAGCATGAGGACTCTGACACTGAGCTGCAGAGAGATGTGCACACTATGGCTGCTGGGAGGACACTGACTGTACAGCCAGCAGATACCCACTAATATAGACAGTCTGCCACATTATAGAAACCCGACTGCTCTCCTGAAACCCCCCAGAAGATAACATGGCTGTAAAATAGGTCAGCTGGAGCCTTTTGTCTGACAACACTCACACAGTGAACATGGAGTCTCTGATACTGGGTAGCTAAATAACTTTATTAAACCATATACAAAAAAATAAATATATGAATAAATAGTAAGACTAGGGTAACTAGTAACTGGTATCTGGATCATGAAGTGACAAATAATAATAAAAATAATAAACAATCCATTCAAGTATAAATTCGAGCCTAGGATCTAGAGTGCTAATCTGTAGAAGATGTAAAATAAGAACAGGAGGTTCAACTCCTGTTACACTATGAGCAAACAGAAAAAGAACTTCAGAACCAACTAGTTCTACTGCATATTAGAGCCAGTTGTACTGCTAATTAACGGCTAGTTGTACTGCAAATTCAATTTTCTAATACTGCTAGAATGGGCTTTTTAGCTCATCCTAGACCTACTACTACTACTAGCCACTAACTCTTGTAGCAAACAAGGACATTTTCAGCAAATCCTTGATTCAACGCACAAAATTTTCCAGTAGCTATTTCGTCATGTCTGCCCTCAGAGGCTGTCCCTTTACTGAAAACAAATCCAGGCTCCCTAAACAACTAGCAAAGTTCATATCGGAAAGCCCATCAATGTTTCTGGTCCATCTCCTCTGAAGCGATTAGAGCAGCCTGCATTCCCCACAATATCCAGAATTCAAAATTCAGGATGCATACTAAATGAGTGGGCAAATATGTGCTACATATGAGGACAGCATAAGCTCTGGGGATCAGCAATGAGTTTGTCTCAACAAACAGTTGGCCAACCCACCAGCCTATCAGCAATCACACAAATATGATGGTGGAATCCAAAACTCATATTTGCGTCACACTCAAATCTGTGTTTGAAGAGACTAAACTCAATGCATACCTTGAAGTAAGAAGTCATTCACTTGAATCAGAGCTTCAAAATTTACCCAAGCTCAACGAAGGCACAACACACTTGACTGGATTCAATACAAGATTCCAGCCTCTTGCAACCTAGTCAACTTTATTCAACCTAGTTGAAGAGACCAAACACCCTGAATGACAGGCACAGTATCCTTACGTGAATATTGTATGTACAGCTTGTAGTTGTCAGCACATGCCTTGAACTTGCATGAAAGACCACTTAAGAGTAAAGACAACAAATCAACAACAGCAAAGCAACAACAGCAAATCAACAACAACAAAGCCTTTACTTTTTTAATATATACTCTTATTTGACAAGATATAAAAAAGTGATTAGAAAAGGCATGAGAGTGAATGAACTAATTCTTGAAAAAAACAGGATAAATCTGATGTGTTCTACCGAAGGCTTTCCTGTTATACAAGTTAGGAAGGAACAAAATCCACAGATTATCCAAAGCCCCTTACCATTTTAACATGTTGTCTTCAATTAGGACATAGCTATGCAGCTAGTGTATAGCTAGTAGAAAAACCTAACTTGACCCTGGAAAAACAAACAATTTTGAAAAAAAAAATGAAATTAGCAAATGATGTTTCTCTCCAGTTTGAGCTAGCTAGAAAATATTGAACACTATGAATTTTTGATGGAGTTCTTTGGGTCTAAAAAGCCTAGAGCTCAAGTGTTGCTATAAAAATTGAACACTTTTAATGATAATCAATGCAGGTGGTCTGCAGTTAACAATCAACTATATACAATGTCAATTGTAGTATATCAGTTAGCTCTGAAGCTATCCAGTTCACATTTGTCTTATACAAAATTTGATTACTATTCAGATCAATATGTTCTATATATTGGTCTTTCTAATGCTTACACACACAAAGCAACATTTTCACAGGAGTTCATCTTAGCTAATAGCTACCTAATGTGTTCTGTAACTAGCTACCTACACATAGGTGAATAGCATGCTTGCAATTTTGACTTGAGGTATACTAAATTAAGAGCCAACCTTTTGATCCATGGGACTGTGGCAAGTGATGCGCTTCAAAGCAAATAGTTTGTGTGTAACTGTGTCCTCCACTAGATCCACTGTGCTGAAGCCTCTGAAAGACAACAATAGCTATGTTACTTGTAGGTGAAATACACTTAGATTTAGGAATAGACATTTAATACCAACAATTTTACTAAATATTGCAACTCCAAAAAGTTTGAAGTCATTAATATAGAAAGCAAATAATTTGTGGGTGGCTCAACCACAGATTCACTGTTGAAGGGATACCTCAAAGAATTAAGCATAAGATTACATGATAGTTAAATTTTCTTGGCAAATACACATTGATTTTGAAAAAGTTATTTAGCTAATAGATAAAATGTTGCTATATGTTGCAAAACCAGGAAATTTGAAACCATTAAAAACAGTAGCTAGTGCATTTTTGCATAGTAAATTAAAATTTGATTAAAAATTAAATGCAGCTCACTCAAGAACTGTCAACTTCCAAGTTATGGGTTCACCTAATTTTCCCCAAACAAACCTAAACACCTTTTTCTACCTCTGTGCCTGTACTCAAATGAAAAGATATACCTAGCTAGCAATTTGCAATAGAAACGTCGACAGCTGTCTATAAAAGGTCGGTTCTGAGTCACTGGCTGGTTGATCAAATCCTGATAATCAAGATGTAAAATATTTGAAATTTGAATTACCCAACTATAGCAGGGAGCTACCACAAATGCTGATTAAAAAAAACAGTACAAGGATGTGTGCTCTTACTGTATCTTGTGCTGTCAACAAGAGGCACATGAACAAACCAAATAACATGGCATTGCTTCAAGTTCATTAGGAATGAATCCGGTCAAAATTTTGGCATGCAAGAGCGCCAACGCAAGCCAGGGCTGGCGGGTTAACCCCCATGCACTTGGGGCAAGCACACATGCAATCTTGACCAAATTCATGCGCACAAGCGGGCAAGACCACACGCACTAGCCGGCAAGCCCACACACACACACACACACCAGTGACAAGCCCAAAAATACTTGAGGGCAAGCCCACATGCACTAGTGGGCAAGACCACATGCACTGGCGGGCAAGACCACATGCACTTGTGGGCAAGCCCACATGCACTAGCAGGCAAGCCCACATGCACTAGCAGGCAAGCCCACATGCACTAGCAGGCAAGGCCACATGCACAAGCAGGCAATACAACACACAATACACAAGCAGATGTGTGCTTGCAGGCAAACCCACACATGTTAGCGGGCAAACCCACACATGTTAGCGGGCAAACCCACACATGTTGGCGGGCAAACCCACACATGTTGGCGGGCAAGCCCACCCATGCTGGCGGGCAAACCCACACATGCTCATGGGCAAACCCAAACGCACTAGCGGGCCAACCCACATGCACTAGCGACCAACCAACATACACTAGCGGGCCAACCAACATGCACTAGCGGGCCAACCAACATGCACTAGCGGGCCCATCACATGCACTTGCGGGCAAGAACACACGCCCATGTGGCCTACATGAACACGAGGGCAAATCCCCACGCTTTTGCGGGTAAGCCCACATGCACTAGCAAGCGAGCTGACATGCTTGCGAGCAAGCCCACAGGCACTTCAGGGTAAGATCCCACGCACTCATGTGCAAGCCAACACTTACTCATGTGCAAGCCCACACGTGCTCACGTGCAAACCCACACGTACTAACGTGCAAGCTCACACGTACCCAGGTGCAAGCCCACACACACCCACCTGCAAGCCCACACGCACCCATGAAGGAAAAATCACAAACGCTCTCACAGGTAAAATGCACCCAGGTGCAAGCCCACAATAACATATTTCTCCCATCCCATCTTGACCTAGCCTAACTTCCATGACACATTTTGGAATTTTGTTTTATCTCAAACTGTTGGTATGTTTCCCAGATAGAAAGCAGTTTCTCAGATAGAAAAGTATAGCAGTTGTTGACCATTTTATTGACTTTTCAGCAATGGATTTGGCTCTGTATTGCCTATTTTGTCAACTCAAGAAAAAATTTGAGTGGTTTTCATTTGTATTTATTAGAGGAAACCACCATAGTATTGCAAATTGTATGCATAAATTCAAGTGAAAAATCTTAATACTTACAGAATGCCACACTTTCCCATCTGGGTGGTTCCCAAAATAGTCCTAAACAAATAACACACAAGACCTTGGATGGTAAACACACACTAATGGAATAGCTACTGCATGTGGAGGAAGAAATTCAAGTGCAATGGTGTCAGGCATCACTCTTCAAGAGTGCAAGTAAAACTGAGTCTCAGGCAGAGTGGCCTTTAGTCAATAGTTATCATAGCTAGTTGTTATTTACTAGCTATAATGTAAAAATGTCCTCAGTTTTATACTTTTTGAGTTATAACAATGCTTAGTAATTAGGTAGCTAGCTACTCACCCTTCTCCTAACAAATCCCGAATGCAGTAGGTGTGCCCATTTATTTTCAGGGTCTCTCTGAGGCACAAACAGTTACCCATCCTCACTACAGTTGCTAATCCAAGAGTGTTCATTCAGCAACTGGAAGAAAAAACAATTACTTTTATACGGCATCACATACCATTTACAAAACAAAATAAGTAAGCAAAAAGAGTCTGAGAACACAAGATAAATTTACCTGCATCATAAGAAGTGGCTAGCATTGACTGGAGCCACTCCCTTCAATCAAAAATATGGGGTAACTCATCTGCATCCCTTCAGGGTACCAAAACATTAAAACATAAAATTTTGACTACATTTCTTGAAAAGCAAGAATCAGCACCCACAAAAATCAAAACACAACAGAATATTCAAAAAATCTCATGTGAATTTGTGTTGCTCATGTATTTGAAAATTTAGTTTCGGAAAATCAATGTTCTGCAAACTTTGATGCTGTGACTAGCTTTAAATTGATTGTTGTCAAATCTGGTGGTAACACCAGAAATATGTTGTAGTTTGCTGTGTGAAAAGGGTTTTGAAAAAAAAAAACATTTCCAGTAAACCTATACAAATATACAACAGTAGGGAGTTGCCACAGGTAGAAAAAAATTGGGAGTGACTCCATGCAGTATTCTGATACTAGTTAAATATTTTTCTTTTGTTTGAAGCACTTGGATGTTAGTCTTTAGAGATATTGTAATAAAAATGTAGCTAGCAATAGATAAAACCACACAAATAATACCATAACTAATTTTAAAAACCAGCAGGTAGCTATCTAATTTCATATTGACAAATGTGAACTTCATTTCAGCAGCTTAGTGTGAATATTTTGTAGGATATTCTCATATAATCTAACAATATATACTGTTGCTAGCAAGATATATGCCTTACAGAGCATGCCTTTGTTTCAACATAATGATAATTACTTCTCAAGATGAATTAAAAGAAATCCTTGTTCCCTCATTTGATCAAATTTTTCAAATGATTGTTTCAAAATATCATTTGTATCATTGTGAAATTAGCTACATATTGTAAAGTTAGCTGAGGTATCATTTTCAAGTCCTTTACTAACAGATGACATATGTATGAAGAACTACATTTAAGCTTGTTGTATTTTAATGAGGAAAGACTGAAATATTTAATTAACTATGTGTGTGGAATCTCACTCAATGTTTTTTTATTTGGGGTTGTAAGCAATGGTGATGGCAAATGCCCACTCAAGCTGTTCAAGAAGCAAGGTCATGGAGCCTGCCAAGCTAACACCAACTCTGTGCACGCCAACCCGGGTTTGACCACTGGGAGCGGGCTCCTCCTTGGCTCACCTTTGTATCTCCCCTTTGCAGCCCCCCACAGCCCCGCCAACAGGGCACGCAGGCATGAAGGCAGTACACCTCAGCGTGCCAACAGTCAAAATGAACAGCACGGTACAAGCATTGCAGCAGGACGCTGGTTGGAAGGCGCTCAATAGGTCCAAAGAAAACAAAACAATGAAGACAGTCAACAACTGCACACAACCGCCGACAACAAAAACAAAGCAAAAAAATCACATCAAATTTAGTCTAGCAAAACTCATTAAAACACTGCCCTCAATTCCTCTGCCAGGGCCCTCTTGAAGCTGCAAAGTGAATCGCACTGCACCACATCAGCGGGCAGCCGGTTCCAAATCTGCACACAGCGAGAATAAAAGAATCTCCGTTTATAGTCCGTCTGACAGCAAGGAACCACCAGCTTGAAAGGATGCCCACGTGTGCCAACATCCAGAGCTCTCTCAAACAGAGCAGACAAACCTGAATCAACAGAACAATGAAAAATCTTCCAACACTTCACAAGATCAGAACGCAACAACCTCCCCCTCACAGAAAACAACTGCATTGCTTTGGGCCACTCACCATATGCCATAGAATAAAACTGGGCACCTTAGGCATGCCACTCTCAGGCTGGAACCCTACTGGCTTTCCCCTCAAATTGAAAATAGCCAACCTAATCTTGGATATCCTCTGGGTTCAATTCCAGATTAGACAACTGTAGAGCTGTGCCAGAACACAAGTCCCCACTTCCAGGCCCCATCACACACCTGGGTGGCACCCACCCAAGGACCTTGGATAACAGGGGACTTACCTTGCATTCTCTCACCCTTTTCACCGACTTAGAGACAGTTCCTGAACAGGAGTGGATGCACATGCCAAAGCTGCAGAAGATGAACCTGCTGACAATGGGTCATAAGTTGGCCATCTGATTAAAACCTGAACATCCCCAGACCACCAGCATGCCCCACCACACCTTTTCTAGGCTGGGAACAAACAAGGGAGCCACACTCACAGGGTGACTCCCTGCAGTTGCATATTTGTATAGGTATGCTTACAAAAAAAATCTATTTATTATCAACACCCTTCTTATGCAGCAAATTATAACATACTTCTATTATTCCCATCAAATATACCAGATTGCAGAATTGGGCTGCCCCCCTTTTGGCCACAAAAACATTGGAAACGTCACTATTTGACTAAGGGACTTGAAAGAGCAGGTCTTTGTTAGTATGTATCAGTTACTAATCAAAATTTGATACACACACAATTCATGATAAAAAACAATTGGAGTGATTCCTTGCACCTAGCTATTTTGGTATAAAATATTCATCTTTTTCTTCATTGAAAAGTAACTAAATGTAATTTTTCTTACATATAGTGACATCTACTAGTAAAGGACCCAAAATAAGGACTCCACAGCTAACTTCAAAATGCCTAGCTACTGTAGGATGGGGTAAGAGAGAATACCTGGGGTAGATGGGAACAAAAAAAAATCCACTATTTCTCATGAAATAGTAAAAAAGCTACTTGACTTCAGTTTGTTGTAAGTCACTGTTTAGCGTCGCCCGGGGTGACTCCCCGCATTTTGCGCATACTTTGAAATAACTCAAAAAGTGCCCGGCCGAGAAACTTTGTAATTACAGTGTGTAGCGTCGACCGGGGTGACTCCCAGCATTTTGCGCATACTTTGAAATAACTCAAAAAGTACGCGGCCGAGAAACTTCGTATTTACGGTGTGTATAGCTACTACTATGATCATGGAGCACCATAAGTTTCAACATTCTATCATTAACCAAAAAAAAGTTATTTACAAAAAACCGTGCCGCGAGCTACGACCCCAAATCGGGGGTGACTCCCTGCACCACCCATATATCAATAATTGAAACGCAAATTGAAAGTTTGAGACCAATAGATAGAGCGTGCCTATATTAGTAAATATCAGTTGCTTAAAATGAAATTTTACGTTAAATATTACGTCTGTGACAGGTGTTTTTGATGCTCGTCATTTGCTGCCGTCATACCCGACTGTCGAAATATTTTTTTCCCAATTTCGCCGCGGGAAAACAAAGTTTTTCTTCAATAATTGCAATCTAACTTTAGTGGAAGTCATTTCTCCACATCCTTAACTAATTATGACCCTAAAGTATCAGTAATTGAGCAAATATTACGAAAAAACGATCTTTTTAATGTTATGACAAAACATGTAAAAAATGTATTTTGTCAATTCTATAGCAAACTTATTGCATTAACATAAATACAAGTCATGCTAGGTAAGGGATTGTTGTCTCGACATGAAAATATGATGAAAATTTTTGTTCCTGAGCATTAAACACAAGTTAACACTTACGCCTTGACATGTCACCATGTGTTAAAATAATCGGGTCATTATAAAATTAGTTACTCATATTGAAATTAGATGTGGTGTCATTATTGTGGGTCATTTACTTCCAAATATCATCATATGTGTGTAGAATTGCATTTGATTACTTGTCAATGAAGAAAAACGAAAATATTTAATAACAAAATAGGTGCGGGGAGTCACCCCCGATTTTTTTTTCACCTGGGTTGACTCCCTCCCCCCAGTTGTATATTTGTATTTATCTACAAAAGTTTACATTTTTTCCCAAAATCCTTCTTACGCAACGAACTACACTATATTCAGAGTATTACCACCAAATTTGGTCTTAATCCAATGGAAACTCTAGCCACAGCATCAAAGTTTGCGGAACGTCAATTTTTCCAAACCAAAATTTTCGGGGACCTGAAAAACACATCTTCACTTTGGCGATTTTTCATAAATTCTGTGCGCGTATCGAATTTCTATAAGTAGCTGATACTTACTAACAAAGACATGCTCTTTCAAGTCCCGTAGTCAGATATTGTGATTTCCAACGTTTTGGTGCCCAAAAGGGGGGTGCGGGGAGTCACCCCGTGTTCTCAACTGCGGGGAGTCACCCCGGTCGACGCTATAGCTACTGCTATGACCATGGAGCACCATAAGTTTCAACATTCTATTGTTAACCAAAAAAAAGTTATTTACAAAAAAACAGTGCGGCGAGCTACGACCCCAAATTGGGGGTGACTCCCCGCACCAAACGGGGTGACTCCCCGCACCGCCCATATATCAATAATTGAAACTCAAATTGAAAGTTTGAGAGTACCAATAGATAGAGCGTGCCTATATTAGTATATATCAGTTGCTTAAAATGAAATTTAACGTCAAATATTACGTCTGTGACAAGTGTTTCTGATGCTTGTCTTTTGCTGCCGTCATACCAGACTGTCGAAGGATTTTTTTCTTGATTTCGCCGCGGGAAAAGAAGTTTTTCTTCAATAATTGCAATTTAACTTCACTGGAAGTCATTTCTCCACATCCTAAACTAATTATGACCCTAAAGTATCAGTAAATGAGCAAATATTACGGAAAAACAATCTTTTTAATTACGATAAAACATGTAAAAAATGTACTATGTCAATTCTATACCAAACTTATTGCATTAACATGAATACAAGTCATGCTAGATAAGGGATTGTTGTCTTGATATAAAAATGTGATAAAAAAATTTGTTCCTGAGCATTAAACATAAGTTAACACTTAGGCCTAGACATGTCACCATGTGTTGAAAAAAAATCGGGTCATTATAAAATTAGTTTCCCATATTGAAATTAGCTGTGGTTTCATTATTGTGGGTCATTTACTTCCAAATGTCATCATATGTGTGTAGAATTGCACTTGATTACTTTTCATTGAAGAAAAACAATAATATTTAATAACAAAATAGGTGAGGGGAGTCACCCCCGATTTTTTTTTCACTTTGGGTGACTCCCCGCAGTTGTATATTTGAATATATCTACAAAAGTTTACATCTTTTCCCAAAATCCTTCTTACGCAATGAACTACACCATATTCCGAGTATCACCACCATATTTGGCCCTAATCCAATGGAAACTCTAGCCACAGCATCAAAGTTAGCGGAACGTCAATTTTTCCAAACCAAAATTTTCGGGGACCTGAAAAACACACCTTCACTTAGGCAATTTTTCATAAATTCTGTGCGCGTATCGAATTTTTATAAGCAGCTGATACTTACAAACAAAGATCTGCTCTTTCAAGCCCCGTATTCAAACGGTGACATTTCCGACGTCTTGGTGCCCAAAAGGGGGGTGCGAGCAGTCACCCCGTATTTGGGACTGCGGGGAGTCACCCCGGTTGACGCTACATTGTCCGTTAACTTTTTAGTATGTTTTCATTTCTGAATTATCTTTGTCACAATCTGGAAATGCTCCAACTTACCTCTGGCATAGAGGAAAGTACAGTCTAATAAAGTCTGCTCTCAGAGAGGTTAATTGGGACCTTGAATTTGAACTTCTGACTGTTGACGAGTGCTTTTCATATATGCATGCTATCCTTTGTTCTCTTGTGGATAAATATGTGCTGGTTTGTTTGGGTAAACCTTGCTCACCATTGTTGGCATCTGCTCCACCCTGGTTGTTGAGGAGTAAACCTGAAGTGTGGGGTGAGTTCAAGCATGTGAGGGAAATTTTTGGACAAATCACATGCTCACTGCTGTTGAGCGGTCAGAGTTTAATGACCTGAATGTTAAATGCCGGAACTATGCTAACTGGAGTTGCTCCCAATGTGAGCAGTCTCTTGTTGACCAAATTGAATCCAAGCCCAAATTGTTCCACTTGTATATACAAATGAAAAAGACTGGTTCTCCCTCTGTGGGTTCTTTGAAGATGAATATTGGTGATGTGGTGACTGATTCCCTATTTGATGAGTGAGAAAATTTTGCCTTTAGTTTTTCAGCAGTATATGTTTGTCTGGATCCCACATCTCTTGCTTCCCACCAGGTGTGTGATAATGTGATGGAGAACATTGTAGTCAGACCTGCAGATGTGCAGTTGAACCTCTCTCAACTTGATGGTAATTCAAGCATGGGACCAGATGATCTACATCCATTGCTGTTGAAATCTGGTTCTTCTGACTTGGCCTATTCACTGTGCCTGATTTTTAATGTCTTTGAAAAAAGGTTCTTTACCTACTTTGTGGAAACTATCTAGGGTTGTTCCCTTGTACAAAGCCAAATCTCAATATGACCTCTAAATTATTGCCCAGTGAGTTTGATTTCAGCTTGCTGCAAGTCAATGGAGTGTATAATAGTTTCTCATTTGACATCCTACTTAGAGACTAATGGGATCCTTTCTGAAGATCAGTTTGGTTTTTGGAAGGGCAGGTCAAATGAGGATCAGCTCTTTCTCACTTATTGAGATGTGTCTCGGTGGGTGGTCCAGGGTATTGTTGTGGCTGTGGTTCTTATTAACTTCTCTAAGGCATTTGATGTTGAGTCCCACTCTGTGTTGTTGCAGAAGTTGCAGTGTCTGGAGGTTTCCATTCAGCTGCTGTTCTGAATATCTAGCTTCCTGACTGCCAGGGAAATAAGAGTTGTTTGTGGGGGAGCAGTTAGTGGTCCTAGGGCCGTTGGCAGTGGTGTGCCACAGGATTCAATACTGGGCCTGATATTGTTTCTTATTTATGTCAACTATATCTCCTCACCTGTGTGATGTATGTTGAAAGCCTTTGCTGATGATTTTAAATTGTACTTGCAGTTTTCCGAAGAAAGCATGGGTGACATAAGACGGGGAGTTGCTTCCTTGCAGCGGGATTTAAATTTATTTCATGATGTGGCCTCATATTGGAACCTGATGTTGAATGGCAGCAAGTGTGTGGGGTTGTGTTTTTCCTGTGGTAACTTTGATTGGTTGAACCTGGTGATGTGGTTCAGTATAGTTTGGGTGGTAATCCTATGTCATTTGTAGAGTCTCATAGAGACCTTGGTGTCATTGTTGATAGCAAGTTGAAGTTTCATAGTCATATTCATGCTGTAGTACAAAAAGCTTCAGGTTTGGCTAATAACCAACTGAGGTCCATTGTTAACAGGAGTCCAGACTTCATGGTATCACTTTTTATGTCACATATCTGCCCTATACTGGACTATTGCTCTTGTGTACGGAATTTCTAGTTTAATGCTGAGCTGAGGATGCTTCAATCTTATCAGCATCATTGGACTAAGAAGGTTAGTGGACCTGCATATATGTCTTTTGCAAATAGCCTGTCAAGTTTGAATTTGTTTTCAATTTATGGGAGGCTGGTAAGATCTGATCTCATTAAATACTACAAACATTTTCTGAAGATTATGTTGAAAGCAGTGTTGATGTGAGGTTGTCAGGAATGTGTTACCGCTGCAGCGCTGCTCCTGATGCTTGTACCTGCAGCCATGGGTTAAAACTTCTTCCTCCACGATGCACAACAGATGTGAGAAAACGTTTTTTTAATTGTAGACATATAGCCTTGTGGAATTCTTTGCCCCCAGATGTTGTTTGTGCTCCTACAGTTTCTAGTTTTAAAAGTGGTCTTCTTTCATCAATTTCACCCATTCTTTTCTTTCATTATGACTGACTGAAGCTTGCTTTTATTTATATAAAGTCCTTTTGGTGATTGGTATGAACAAATATATGTTTAGTTTGCTTGTTGATCTTATTTGGGTGTGTGCATTTGTTGAAGTATGTACGTAGCTATACTTTTGTTTATTGTATCATGTACCTACATATAAATGTATTTTTGATTTTTCCTGTGTTTTTCTAGTTGTAAGTTTTGTCTTTCATGTTTTTTCTTCTTTTCTTTCTTGTGACTGGCATGCTTGAGTCTGTGCAGAGGAGATGGACAAGAAATGTGGATGGTCTTGCTGAGTTGGATTACTTCTCCAGGCTGAAGCAACTTGGCTTATTTTCTATAAACGGAAGGTTTCTCAGGGCGGACCTTATTAAATACTGGAGGATCATCTGCAGGTTGGATGGTGGCCTCAACCTTGGGGTATTTTTCGGAAAGCTCCTGATGCAAGAACTCAGGGCCATCCCTATAAGCTTTTGATGCCGGCTTGTAATACGGACATCAAGAGGAGGTTCTTTGGAGCACGATGTGTTCAGTTGCGGAACAGCCTCCCCAGTTCTGTGGTGGAGTCAGATTCCCTGGCTGCATTCAAGAGGTCGCTTGCAGAGTTTTTGGGTGATGTTCTGTTTGAGTTTGTTTAGTTTGGGGTGGGTTCTTCTGCAGCGTGTTGGCGTCCTGGATTTGGATTTGTCTGCTTTTTGCTATGGCGCTGGGGTGGTGGGTTGTGGTGCGTGTTTGTGTCTGTCCTGATGTGTTGCTTCTTTGTTGTACAGTGTGCTGTTCTGGAATTTTTTTATTTTTTATTTTTTGTATTTGTGTTAGTCATTCGTGCGGATAGTTCATGTGATAGCCAATAGTGCGCACTAATTCCAGTTCCTATACTTGTGTTAACATTGCTGTTCTCAGCGGCATACTGG
>SDVV010006109.1:0-18691 GCA_016164225.1 Gammarus roeselii
GCCTCTCCTCCCCCCGCTCGTCTTGCCGTCTTCGAGGAAAGGTTTTTACAGAGAACGGGATTCCTAGCCCCTTCGCTCCGCCCCGTTTTGTTGTCTCCAACACGCTGGGGGTTGCGGTAGCGCGATTCTACTCCCGGCTACGGGGCGCCCCTTTAGTCGCCTTCTACGACACGCGGTGGATACGGTAGCACGATTCTAAAGCCCCGGCTACAAGGCTGACAAATAAATAAATTTGAAATAATCTAAGGTACAGAAGAAGGTCCCAGCACAAATAGGAGCTGTGGTGATGTGATTCCGTTATTAATTGCTACTGAAACCCTAAGTGGTCATGTACCTGGACTGCATCTACACCTGATTCCTCACTCTACCTGATTGAAGCCGTGACATTGGGCCAAATGTCGATGTAATTACTGCAAAACTAATTTATATATTTGTGATGCAGAAATGTAAATTGTATGCACACTAACAAGTTCAATTTTGCTGCTGCACAGTAGCAAAAGCGATTTGTTGGCAAATCAAAAATTTTATATTACTCACAAATTGTAATTCTCTTCAATAAAATCGATTTAAATATGAATATCATGATGAACTCTTCAACTCTATTGTAGGCTCTTAATATTTGTTCCAAGAAATGCATGTCGACAAGAATGGCCTAATCAACATTTTAAATGGTTAGTATTTATAGGCACTTAGCATTCACATAATTCGATGATAATAAAACCTAAAATTACTTTTATAAGTATATTTTGTACATTGCATCCACTGCATTAGCAGAGGGAATGAGAGAAAGCCAGGACACATCCACTTCGGTTACGGTCTGCGTCATGCAGGTACCATCAACAAGCTATTGAGGAGCACTGCAGTAGGGCCGAGTTGGTCAGAGCGCACACATGCATTACCCCAAACAAACGACTTTCAAACAGTCGAATTTGAGACACTACCAGAGTAGTTCTTTTGTTCCAAGGAACTTCTTGTCGTCAACACCTGGACGGCCAAGTTCGGTCAAAAGTGAACACCGACAAAAATTATCACAATGCAAGATAAAATCGATCTACGTGGTAAACATGAATCTACGTGGTAAAAAACAATCATCGTGGTAAACATTTATTCCTTCAGTTTTGTACGCAAGTTTTGAAAGAACAGCTGAAGTAACAATAAATTCAGGCAATGGTCCTTCCTTATGAGCTTAAAAATAGTAGCAAATACAATGTCCGTTAGAAAACAAAAAACATGACATTGATCAGCTAAACATAATGAAGGGAATTGAAGTTCAATTTGGTCGTTGGTTAATTTCAGGAATTTGTGAAACAAAAGCTACTTTTCTACATCTTATTATAACTTTGTCATGGATTATTTTCTAGAATCTGTACTTGAACGAAGCCGTTTAATGAATCCTACCTCTCAAAATAGCACTATTGCAGAAATTGATATAAATTAGATTGGTTTTTAGGTTATCTCTTTCTTGCAAGGGCTTTAGACAGTACTCCATTGCGTTTGACTTTGAAAGGTGCCTCACTAGCAAGGTGCTCTTCATGATACTAGACCAAGGCTGGTATGGGATTGGAACTTGCGCCTTTCATGTGGAAGGCTAACGCTCTACCCATCTAGCTACCGTGTTAGTAAAATACATACTTGTTTTCTGCAAATGTTCGGCTTAGGGACAACAATTTTTTGCATTCATCGTAGCTACCTTAGCCTATCTACAACTACTAATTAATTTAACACATGAGTAGTGGTCGTAGAAGGCAGGGCAAGTTATGCTCCAGAACAAAGCTGCGTTGCTCTGATATGGCCTTATTTCATATTTGCATTTAAAATTATCTTCAGTGTCAAATTTCTAGCCGCTATGTTCGATAATAACATTCGCCAAGCTTCAATAGTAGTAGTAATTATCTGCTGTGATAGTGGTTACGCAGAAGTTTGATCTAATCATGGATAGCAATCTAATAAAATGTGTGACCGACCCAAACAAAAAGTAGCACATTAGCAGTTATCAGTGACACCATCACGGATGGAAAAAAGAACACATGGCAGCTAATCTTATAAACATCTCATAGATACCTTCATACTACTACTCTTATGTCTTTGTACCATAAGTTTTCCTTCGTTGCCAACCACTTCATGATCTAGTTACTTTTATTTACAATGGGAACACTCCTTTGACTAGACCATGTCAGTTCCACTTATATCACAATTGCTTAGCTAAGGATATTAGCTATCATATCAATTGAGTAATTATTTCACCATACACTTGCTGTAAGAAAGAGGCCACTTCAAAAATGCTTGTCCAGCGATCACAATTCATTAGCCGAATTATTTACACAAAGCATCTTTTGGTTTACAATGAGCTAGCTAAAATTTGTCAATTAAACTGGCAAACTGCAAACGTTTCAATACTGCACATTTACAAACCAAGCATCAAACGTAATCTAGTTGAGTGTCTCAATTTTATGTTCATTGGCATCAGTTTCTACAATAATTGAAACTATTTGATTTGTTTGTGCATCTGTTTGTCATTCTTTCATTCTATGTTGGATAGAGCACTGAGAAGACTCTGAGCTTCTCTCTTTATCCCACTCTAGTTCATTACTGTCAGGAAGTACTGGTCTATTGAGAGCAAACTTACTCATTGACTCTTTGTCTCAAAGTTGATGGCCAAGCAGTCCGGCAGTCGAAGGGTGGCCCAAGGGAACACTGCAGTGGGTGTAGTCAGATTCTCTACGTGAATCATGAGGCCATCCTTGTCGATGCCACGCAGTGTCCCCGTGACTGCGATGTGCTCCATCATAGTGACTGTGATGGGCTTACCTGTGAGACCTGTCATCGCCCACATAAAGCGCTCTCGCAGCTCTGCCCTGCATTCCTGAACAAAGGGGTCTTGCTTCTCCTTGACACCAAACTCTTCCAGCTTCAGGTCAATATCAGTACCAGGTTCAAGTTGCAAATCAGTTTCTGTCCTTTTTACCATCTTGACTTGAAGACTTCTTTGAGAACTTGTGGAGCTGTTTTTGTCGTGCAATTTATCCATCACATTCCTGCAACATTGATGAACTCTGAAATAAAAGCAATTAAATAACTAGTAATATTGAAAAACTGGAAAAAATCTCATCAACAGATAAACCATCTACATTTTGAGCCATTGCTGCATGGCCTAGTCTAAGCCATCCTAAATGAATTGTCCATCTGCATATTTCTCATCTGATGAAGCACCTCTTTCAAGATACACAGCCCATAGGTTGATAATGATACAGGTAGGTTTGAGAAATTTTCCAATATTAATCATAAATATGACACCTTGCTGTTAGCATTGAATATGGTAAAGATTCACCATATATTTCCCGAAGACCTAAAATCCTGTTTCTTAGAAACTTCATGACAAATGGAATTATTTTTATACACTACTTGAGAGCAGTAGTCTCCTGAGACCAACTTTAATCTATCTTCATCAATGCCACATAGATGTGCAAAAGAATGGGCTCGAGAAAAAAATGTGCAGTAGCAACAAAGAGCAAAAGGTGTTGCCTTGACAACTGCGGAACAGGGTTAAACACTGAAAGAAACATTTCCTTTTCCAAATTAAGGTAGCAACATGGATATGAACCTATCTCATGTGTGTGATTCTACACACAATAGTCAGCGCTTCCTGCAATGCCATTATTTATGGTGATCTCTACTTTAGAAACAGCTGTGTTTTACTGTCTGTCAAACATTCTCTATCCATGATGAGACGGTCAAAAATAAGATGCCAGTCATAAATGAAAAAAAAGATGCAGCCCATACGATAATTTACCAACAACGACGGCAGTGGCGGATCCATTACACTAGTACATAAAATTCTACGCTTCATAAACTCGACCGCCTCTACTCGCGTACAACTTTCCCTCAACGACACTTTAGAACCACTATCACTACTCAAACAAATCGCCAAGATACAATACCATTTATTTAACCTATACATCCCTCCAACCAGCTCATGTCCACCGCAATACAAACCCCGCCTAGACAACCTCAACCCAACCACCAGCACCTTTGCCCTAGGAGACTTCAATGCGCGTGACCTCTCCTGGCTCACCTCGCAGAACGCTGACCGTAGGGGCAGTGTTTGCATTGATCACCTAGACACACTAAGCAACGCAGACACGCCCACTCGCAAACCTTTCAACTACACTCAACAGACTTCCCAGACGTCTCATTCTGCTCTCCGAATCCTGCTAAAAATTGCCAGTGGGCGGTCCACCAAGACATGTCGTCTTACCACCTCCCAATAGTCATCAACAATCAGCTTTGATCCCCAATCGACAGTAAGCCCCTTCACACTTTCCGTAACTACAAGAGAGCAGACTGGGACGAATACACGTTATCAATAGGAACCGCCCTAAAAGACTTTGATATCACCCAATACATCCTTCGATACGGCCCAGAAACGTCACAGTACTACAGTAAACAGCATTCACCCTCATGCTCAGCAGCACTCCCATACCCCACAGTCCCACTGCAACAACCCTTGGAGAACTTATGACATTCTAACCTCACTCAAAAAGCATCGACACTAAAGCCAGACCAAGACTGAGCATGTCTCGGGTACTTAAAACAGCCACCTACGGTCACTCCAGAGAATCGATAACGACACTACAAACAATTCATTAGACCTGTCATCTCCGGCGCAAACACCACCTGGCCTTCTGACCTTGCACCCACACACATCAACTCCCTACAGCCTTGCGCATCGCAACGGGCTGTGCACAGACCACACCCATCTCCCAGTTGTGTGAGAAAACCAAGGTCCTCACTCTCAAACACCATTTTGGTATGAGAGGGACTTAATTTTTCAACGATTATAGACCCGACCCATCCCTGTCACAGCCTATTGAACCCTCGTCAAACCAACGGACACATACAGAACACACTTCGGCTCACTCCACACGATCATTCCCTGTCCTACAGACAATACATCACATCCATGCACAAACAGAACAGATACACAAACACTTCACAACTCAGACATTTGGCAAACACAGAGTCGACAAGGTCCTACAAGGTCACCCGTCCAGGGTGGACGTGGAGGAGTTGGGGTTGCCCAGGCATGACAGGGTCCATCTATCACGGTCGAGGTGCGAGCACCAGACGGCCCTCCAGTAATACAAGCATAGACCGGGAAATGTCCCTTCCTATCTCTGTTCGCGATGCCAGGGTTCGTCTGTTACGGTCGTGCACGTATGACGATGTCTTGCACTGCCGTCGTACCCGGCAGACTCGACGATGATCTGGGTGAACGCCCAAGAGATAGCAACAACTTCCTCTGAGACGAAGGTGTAATATAATTGCTTGCGCCAGCTGAAATACTCTCAGCATGCACAAGTCGGTGAGTTCATGAATTTTGGGCAGTGCGAGGGAGTTGGTGTTGTGGAACAATAACAGAGGGAGTTGGTGTTGTGGAACAATAACAACTGAGGTGACTCCGCAGATTTTCCGCATTCTTTTCTATAGCAACCTCAAAAAGTACAGAACCTAGAAACTTTGCATGTACTTTGCTACAGCTATTTTGACCTTAGTCACCAAAGTTTCAACATTATATCATTCCCCCATAAATAGATTCATATGAAGAACTGTGAGGGGGGCCTTATACCCTAAATGAGAGGGACTCCTTGCACCCCCCCCCATAATTCCCAGCAATTGAAAATATAATCAAGGGTTGCAGGTGGCAATTGTAGGAACATGTTTGAACTTGCTTGGATACTTGGAGTTTCTTCACTATTTACGGCAGGTCACAGCGTAGCTGCCACCTTAGCATATATCCATTACTAAGAAACAAATGCATAATTTCTTGCATTGGACGTGTCATTTTCCATGCATGTCCAGTGCAGCAGTGTTTCTTAATGCTCATAGGGGCAATCGTTTAAATTTCATCAGACATTTTTTCCTGTAAATGCAAACTACCCTAGTAATTTACTCTATACCCTGAAATAATTATGTCACTCAATTATGATTAGATGAACAAATACTAATAAGATAAAAAAGATGAACAGGAAGTTTTCAGTTTTATACATAATTAACTTTTGTAGCATAATTACAAAGGCATGCAATGTAAGACATATATTGTCTTCGTAGCTCAGCAGGGCTTCAAGATAAGCCTCTCAGAAGGTGCCTCATACGGATTAATGACCTCCTGCTTTTAGTTTCTGTTAGCGAGAGTAACATAACAAGTTCAGGAGGTGGATTATGACAATAAAATTGATCTTCTCTCCCACAATTTGCAGTAGCTATAGGTAAGATAAGCTATAGAAAAGTTATTTAATAGTATGAGGACTGTTTGAATACGAATCTACACTATTAGCCTGGTATCCTTTCTTGTGGCCGGGGAATTAGAATCTTGCTACCGTATCCATCGCGTGTCGTAGGAGGCGACTAAAACCGGAGAGTAGAATCGTGCGACCGTTAAAAAAAACACTAAAATGGGCGAGCAAAGGGGCTAGGAATCCCGTTCTCTGTAAAACCCTTCCTCAAAGACGGTACGAGCGGGAGGAGGAGAGGCTCACGCGTCTCTGAACCCTATTGTTAGGGTAGCTGAATGTGCGTGGCTGTAGTAAGTGGAAGAAAGTCTGGTGTGGAGGAAGGTTGGGCAAAAGGAGGCGTGGTCCTGATATTGAGTGATCGGTTGGCTCATAGCACTACCAAATGATAGGTGTCCACAAGATTGATGTGGGTGAAAGTTAAGTTAGGCGTAGAAAGATGGGCAATTGTGAGTGCTTACGGACCTGGCAGCGAGATGAGTGAGGAGGAGAGGGAGCAACTCTGGACTGAATTGAGTGAGTGTATTGAGAGTTTCGGAGGTCATTTCAATGTAGTTCTACTGGTTGACCTTGATGCGAGAGTTGGAGATGTAGTGGTGGAGAATGTGATAGGAAGGTATGGCGTTCCCGGTAGAAATGATAGTGGAGAAGACCTGACAGGTCTGTGTATGGAGCAGGAGTTGGTGGCTGGGAGCAGTTTGTTCATGAAGCGAGATATCCACAAGTACACATAGGTAAGGATGGCCCGTGGTGCAGTGGTGGAGAGAGCACTGTTGGATTTTGTGCTGATATCGAGAAGAGTGGCGGGGAGGCTGTTGGATGTGCGGGTGTTGAGAAGGGAGGGTGGAGGAGTCTGAAGATCAGCTGGTGGAAGGTAGATTAAGAGGAGCAGAAGTGGAAGGGCAACAAACGAATGGGAGGAGGAAGAGAGGTAGAGAAAGTGAGTGGACTGAGAAGATGATGAGAAAGAGAGAGACCGGAAAGGAGGAAGTGGTGAAAGATGAAAACGGCCGGTTGTTGTTGGGAAGTGGTGATGTACGGAAGAGGTGGGCCGAGTATTTTGATGAGTTCTTGAATGTCAAGGATGACAGAGAGGCTGACATTGTTGCTGTTTTGTGGTGGTGCTCGGATGCCAGTTTTGGGAGAAAGACTTGTGGCGGACATTAACAGGGAAGAGGTGCAGGAGGCGGTGGTGATGAAACCAAGGTGAGCCCTTGATTTGGATGGCGTTGCGACCGAGAGCCTGAAGAAAGGTGGAGTAACGATTATAGAATGGTTAGTGAGGTTACTGAACTTGTATTTTGTGACAGGCGTGGTACCGATTGAGTGGCGCAGTGCCTGCATTGTTCCGCTAAACAAGAGCAACTTGAGAGGTGTCAGTCTGTTATGTGTGGTTGGTAAGTTGTACGGGAGAGTGCTGATCAAAAGGATTAGAGACTGTTTGAACTGCGTAATTGGAGAAGAACAGTGTGGCTTTAGGAGTGGTAGAGGGTGTGCTGATTAGATTTTTGCAGTGAGACAGGTCTGTGAGAAGTAACTTGCCAAGGGAAAGGATATGTTCTGGGCCTTCATGGATCTGGAGAAGGCATACGACAGGATTGACAGGGAAGCGCTGTGGAGGGTGTTGTGTTTGTATGGAGTGGGCGGACATCTGTTGAAAGCGGTGCAGAGTTTCTATGTTGGCAGCCGAGCATGTGTCGGTGGGAAGCGAGGTGAGTGATTGGTTCACAGTGAAAGTGGGAATGAGACAAGGCTGCGCGATGTCTCCCTGGCTGTTCAACCTCTATATGGACGGAGTGGTCAGGGAGGTGAGCACGAGTGCTCTGGGTCGTGACTTGGAACTGTTGGAAGCGAATGAGCGGAGTTGGCAGTTGAGGCAGTTGCTATTTGCTGATGATACGGCCCTGGTTGCAGATTCAGAGGAGAAGCTATGTAGGCTAGTGTCTGAGTTTGGTAGAATGTTAGAGAGGATGTAGCTTCGAGTGAACGTGGGTAAGAGTAAAGTAATGAGATACTCGAGGACTGTCGATGCGAGCAAAATTAGTGTTACGTGTTTTAACTATCTGGCTCCCATGTGGAGATAACTGAACTAGTGGAAACTGAAGTGGAGGTGCGAGTGAAGGAGGGGTGTAAAGTTTTGGGTGCACTGAAGAGTGTAATGAGCTGTAACCGTTGGGGATGGAAGCAAAAAGAGGGCTGTATGAGGGTGTTGTTGTCTCAACTGTGCTCTACGGAGCTAAGACTTGGGGGTGAGAGCAGCGGAGAGAAGAAAATTGAATGTTTTCGAGATGAAAGGTTTGAGGAACATGGTTGGAGCAACGCTGAGAGACCGGATCACCAACGACGTGGTTTGAATCAGAACAGGGATGGTGAAGAAGTTGGAGGACAGAGTGGATTCGCATGTTATGAGATGGTTCGGGCACATGGAGAGGATGAACGAAGGGAGATTGGTGAAAAGAGTGATGGATGTGGAGGCGAGTGGTCGCAGGACTAAAGGTAGACAGAGGTTTGGGTGTATGGATGGTGTGAAGCAGGCGTTAGGAGGGAGAGACATGAATGTGAAGGTGGCGAGAGAGCGTGCAATGAACAGACGTGAATGGAGAATGGTTGTGAATGGTTGATTTTGACACTGCTCCGATGTGCTTTCCCGCCCTTGGCATCCCGTTGTCGGGATGGTCGTGGGTAGGGGGGGGGGATGGTCGACCATTATGACGCGGCGGGGGTAAACCAGTGAAAACTGTCGGGCCCCACTGCAGACAACGGATCCTCGGACTGCACTCGTGACCCGGAGTGTATGTTACGGGGGTTACCGGTCCTTTAGCACAAAAGGGCTAAGTTGTGTGAGTGTGAGCGTAAGAGGGTGTGAGGTGCGCCTTACCGTTGGCCACCCCCCTTTCTGGGGGATGTGGCCTAGTGTCTGTATCTGTATCCTTGAATCACTGATGTTGGTTTAGTTGGTTGGTTTGAGCCTCAACATGAGTCATAAAAGGCTATCCTGGTCAATGGTATAGTTGACCGGTTATTGAACTAGTTGGAAGGTCATTGAACTAGTTAAATTTTATTTTATTTGAGCCTCACTTCCACCGGAGCCTCAACGTAAGTCATAATAGGCTCCTCTGTAGAGCGCGACCGTCATTGTTTCAAGTAAGTTCGCACGGCCTCGCGTGCAAAAATATTAGTCTTGTCAAGGTGAAATCAAGTACATATTTCATTTGTGGCATATTCGCATACTAGCGCGTACAGGAAAGCAAAGAGGTAACGCGTATATGCGTAAATATATTGTTGTCTCTGCGCGTAATTGGGTGGAAAGACCACCTCACTTGCACAGGTGTTTGGGGCTTAGACAGCTTCGTATAGTCCGGTGTGTTTTCCGAAAGTGAAAAGCTTTTTCCGGTAGGATAGGTCTGCGAATAGGCTTTGCAGGTTGCACGGGGGATTTAAGAAAGCTCGTCGGGCTGCTGCAAGTGCGTTGCAATCCATCAGTAAGTGTGTCACGCTGATAGCTACTTGGTGGCAACAGAGTCGACATTCATCAGGTGGATGTGAGTTATCCACGTGTGTCCCGTGTACATGCGGTTGATCAACACTTGGTCTGTTTTGTATGTGACCTTCGTTTCCCGTTCTCCGACTGAGGGTTTGACTGAAAAAAAAATTGGTCCACTCAGTTGCCACATTTTATCCCATCGGTATGTTATATGGGAGTTGATGATAGGGAACCAGTACCGGTAATGTATTGCAAAAAATTGTTCTTGGTGAGTAGATGCCATTTTAGCAAGCGACTCCGCAAGTTCGTTTCCTCTTATCCCGCGTGCCCGATGATCCAGCAGAATTCGACTGCCTGACCCATCTCAGACATCACAAATAGATTGTGCTGCATTTTACGTAGAACGGGATGTTCGTAGTGCAGTGTTCTAAGCTGGGTGAGGACACTCAGACTGTGAGAATACGACCTATTTGAGGAAGCGATATGTTTTTGCAATAGAGATGGCTAGTTCCAGTGCGTGGAGCTCCGCAGAGAACACGGAGGCCTCTTGTGGGAGGGTGGCCGAGAGTGGGGTGTCCCCGCACACAGCGGCGGCTCCCACTCCGTCCACGGTTTTGGAGCCGTCAGTGTACATATGGCGGTGCTCTAAATATTCTTCTTCAAGTAGTCTTAGGAATTCCTGCCGGTAGGCGTTGGTTGGAGTAGTTGCTTTAGGGTACATGTGCATGTCTAGGTTGACCGGTGGTGGGTTGATCATCCATGTTGGTGTGCTAATTTGAAGGATTCGGTAGGAAAACCTAGGCTTAATAGGTTTACGATTGATGTTTAGCGAGGTCAGCAAGTTGTTCACACGTAGCGAAAACGGTGGGCATGTATTCTTTTTAGCGCAAAAAAAGGCGCTTATCGGATATGTTGGTGATGTGGCCGATTGCTGGGTTGTTGATTAGACTTCTAGTCTTAAAATGGTTTTGTAGTGGAAGTTCGTCAGCGAGCGCGGTAAGGGATTCGATTGGGGGTGGAGCGGAACGCGCCGGTTGTGATACGCAAAGCATTGTTTGAGAGGGTCGCGAGTAGTTTTGGTTGCAGAACCGGAGACAACGGCTCCGTAGTCCATGCGCGATCGTTTTATTGCTCTGAACAGCATCATTCCGGTGTCCATGTCGGCACCGAACTTCAGGGATGTTACCGATTGGATAAGTCTCGTCGACCTTTTGCAGCGAGTCGCCAGGGCTGCGATGTGGGGTCGCCACGTGAGTTTAGGGTCCCACATAAGATCCAGGAATTTGATCGTTTCTTCGAATGCTGAAGCTGTGTTGTGCAGCGTCAGGACTGGTTTCAGGTGTACATCGGGCACAAGAGTAGAGTGCATACTCGCAGTTTCTGAGGGCAAGAATCGGAATCCGTTTAGGAGAGCCCAGTTCCCGACTTGGTTTAGGCACTTCTGGAGTTCATGTTGAATTGTTATGAAGCTGATCTCCCTCCCCCCCTCTGACGTCACAGATTGGCCACCGCTTCTGACGTCACGACCTAACCTTTGCCTTTGACGTCACGCGCCTAGTGCTATTATTTATGGACTAGATTAGATTAGAGTATCAAGGCTTTCTAGTGCACTGGAGTCAGTGTCCTTCTGGCACCAAACGTCAAGATTAGAGTGTCAAGGCTTTCTAGTGCACTGCAATCAAAGTCCTTCTGGCACCGAACGTCAAACCAGCAGCCAGCGCTGCATTAAGTCGTCGACAAATCATCCCCAGTCTCCGGAATTGTTTTGACTCACAGCATGCTTAGGTCATTACTGTTTATAGGGATATGGAGAGAGGTCACAAATGTGTCCTACTCAAAGTGAGCAAAGAAAGAGGTGGTCCTCCAGAATGGAGGAGTTCATTGGTAAGTAAGATTTGTCACGATCAATTCACAACAGATCAGATTTCAGTTAAGAGGCCGGTTTCTTAAAGGAAGCTGAGAAGTGGTTCCGCACTGAATTGTCTCTGAGGGAACTCAGTAAGCATTAGGCGGAGTATATTAGGAAGGTCCAGGAACCGGCTCCTGGGGATGTATGTGGGCCGACATTCCGTCCATGAGGGGCATTCTGCCAAAACATGGGCTATTGTAAGAGGGACTAGACAGTCCATGCAGTAAGGAGGTGGCGACGCCTCCATTAGGTGTCTGTGCGTTAGTCTGCTACGTCCTATTCTCAATCGGCATAGAGTTACCTCAATCCGTCGAGATCGGCTGCTTGATGAGACTCAGGGTATGGTTGTGTCTCTAATAGTACGCAATTTATTGCTCATAGGAACATCAGACCATTCCATGTTCCATTTATTTCGCACAGCTCTTTTAATCGCTGGGTAAAAGTCTTTATATGAGAGTGGACGCTGTTCTGCTGGGTTTGGCGCCGCTGCAGCTCTTCGCGCTGCTTCGTCCGCCCGCTCATTTCCCACCACCTCACAGTAGCCTGGAACCCAGCACAAACGAACGTTCTTGTTTCTGGAAGACAATCGCACAAGCCAGCGCATGATTGCTGAAACAATAGGGTGGCAATAATTGAAGATCTCCAGGGCTTGAAGCGCACTGAGTGAATCACTAAAGATTGAGATATTGGCATCTGGTAGAGTATCAGCCGCCAAGAGGGCCTCGGCAATGGCCGTGAGCTCAGCAGTGAAAACTGACGCTGATGCCGGGAGTTTCCTAGTGACGACGCGCCCGGGGAGCACCGCTGCACAGCCCACTGCATCGTCGTCTTTTGATCCATCAGTGAAGATATTCAAGCTCTCAGCGTGATGAATCTCCGCATGGGCAATAAAAATAGCTCGAAGATTTTGGGGTGCAACATCTGGCTTTCGGCCAGTAAAATAGTGAGGGCAGAGCATATTTTCTGGTAAACGCCAGATGGGAATAGCATCGTGTGGGAGAAGGTCCACCATGATGTGTGGTAGTCTCAGCTCAGCAGTGAGGAGCTCGATGCGTATTGAGAAGCTCGAAGAAGGAGCATGATAAGGGTGGCGCTGTCGGATTGTGGTACGCGTAGGGGAGGTTGAGCGAGCAAGCACATGACAATAAAATCGGAGGTCAATTTGTTCCCGTCGCAGGGCAAGACTAAGCTCACCAGTTTCACAGAGAAGACTGACAATAGGGGAAGAGGGGAAAGCTCCAATACAAGCGCGAAGGGCAGCATTATGAACTGGTTCCAGCGTCTTGAGAATATTTGATGTTGCGGAGCCATAGATCACACTCCTATAGTCCAGTTTGGACCGAATGATAGCGCGGTTAAGGCGTAATGATGTTATTCAATCTGCACCCCAGGTGAAGTGCGATGCGATCCGAAGAATGACAAATCGCTGTAAGCAGTCTATCTTAAGCTGCTGCACGTGGTACTTCCAGGTTAGTTTCTGGTCGAATATTAGTCCTAGAAAGCGGACTGTAGGTAGGAAAGGAATCATTTCTCCATAAAGTCTGAGGTCTGGTTCCGTGTATGTGCAAGACCAATGGATATGAAGTGCACACGTTTTGCTTCTAGATATTTTAAAGCCTCGAGATTTTGTCCAGCAACCACCTGGGCAACTGCACTCTGTAGTTTACGTTGGAGTTGGGAGACAACTGGCGCCGATGCGTATATCATAAAGTCGTCAACGTACAGTGACCCATTCACGAAGGGAGGGATCACCCCCGTGATCCCATTAATGGCAATCGCGAATCGAGTCCACCAAAGGACGCTACTTCGGGGGAACCCCTCGTCTTGGGTATGTATGTCTGAAAGGTGATGGCCGATTTTAGCCCGGAAGACTCTCCGCCGGAGGGAGTTCCGAACGAAAAATGCTAGGTGACCCCAGATTCCCATCCGGTGAATCTCTTGGAGGGTGCCATAACGTCAGGTTGTATCATATGCCTTCTCAATGTCAAAGAAAACGCAAACAGTGTGCTGCTTGCGGTCCAAGGCCCCTTGGATATCAGTCACAACGCGTAATAATGCGTCCTGCGCTGATAGCATCCGTCGAAATCCAAATTGTAATGGGGAGAGGAGTGAGTTCGCTTCCAAGTGACGAGTCAGTCGGGAATTCACAATTTCCTCCAGAACCTTCGCTACACACGAGGTGAGAGCTATAGGGCGGTAGCTGGTCAATTCATCGGTAGGTTTACCAGGTTTTGGGAAAGACAGAGCCACTGCCTCCCTCCACCGATCGGGATAGGAGTGGGTAGACCAAATTGAGTTGTAAATAAGACACAAGTAGGAGAGTGCAGAGGGATGTAGGTGCCGGAGCATCTCGTAGAAGATTTGATCTTCGCCAGGAGCAGAAGGGTTGGAGGTGCGAATTGCACCACGGATTTCGCGTACCTTGAAAGGTTCATTGTAAGGTACAAGGGGGTTTATGGAGAAGTCCAGATCATTTTGTTCTGCAGTACGCTTTGTGATACGGAAAGTAGGGCTGTACCCAGAATCCGAGCTGGCAAAGGAGTAATGTGTTGCAAAGAATTCAGAGACTTCTTGCGGATCGGTGTGGGTCGTTCCCATCACCCTTAGTGTGTTTGTGTGGGGGGGGGTGAGAGCAGTACTTCCCTGTTCTTTTCCGTATGTGGGACCACACTTTAGACATGGGTGTGTTGACATTAATGGACGATACAAAGTTTTGCCACGATTCTCTCCTGAATAGGAAGTATGCATTTCGTGCTTTTGCAGTTCCTCGTTCAAACGTAATTTTATGGCTACTGCTTTGGTGTGTCGGTATCGATTGAATGCACGCTTCCTTTGCCGTTTTACTGTTTCACACAAGTCACTCCACCAAGGTGTTCTAATTTTATGTGGTGTTCCCTTGGTTACAGGGATGCTGCGATTTGCAGCGTGAAGGATGGTACTATCAAGCTTTTATACCATCTCGTCACAGGATGTATCCTGAGGTGGGAGGGGTGTTGTTGTATAAGCAGTGAACGATTGCCAGTTGGCTTTACGCATTATATATCGGCAAGCGGTAGAAGTATCTTCAGGATGGAAAGTAGTGATGGTGATGGGGAAGTGGTCACTCCCGTAGGGGTCCTTCAACACTTGCCAGGCAAGGTCTGGGGAAAGGTTTGGGGAGCAGAAGGATAAGTCAATAGCCCATAACGAGGCTGTCTGGGTATGGAAGTGTGTCGGTTCTCCAGTATTAAGGAGCGTAATATCAGAAGACAGAAGGAATGCTTCGACGTGCCCTCCATGTCCATCGGCTGTGTCTCCCCCCAGAGGGGGTGTTTAGCATTAAGGTTCCCTACAAGAAGGTAAGGCGCAGGAAGTTGACCAATTAGGATAGTAAGAAGTGCGCATGAAATTAGTTCATCTGGGGAAATATATAAGTTACAAATAGTAACGGGGCGTTTGAGGCCCTCTCTGTGGGCCTGAGCTTGCAGAGTTGTTTGTAGAGGGATTGAAGTGCATGTGATTGCTTGATTTACTATTGTAGCCAGGCCAGTGCCCGGTCGAACATCGGCAGCGAGCGAGGTGAAGTGGGCTTTAGACATACTGGGAAAAGATGGTTTGTACAGCCCCAGGAGAGTTTCCTGGAGAAAAACTACCATTGGATTATAGGTTTGGGTTTATTTCAATAGTTCAGCATAGTTGGCACAATATCCTCTAGTGATCCTTGATGGACGAGGGTATCAGACATTGTGGTTTAGGTTAGAGAAATTCAAGGTCTAGGCTTGAATTGATAAGGTCTAATTATATATCGCTTTTGTAGACTATGTCACTCACGGTCTGTCGGCCGCGTTCGACGAGAATCGCTGGAGCTTCTATTTTGGCTTTCGAGTCAACGAAGGATCACCTTTGCTTGGATCATCATCGTCCAGGTCGGAGCCAGTGCGCTTAGCGCTGGTAACCGGCAAGTGAGTTTCTCCAGCCTGAGGCTATGATGAGGTAGGGTGGATATCACTCAATACTGTGCTTGGCGCATTTCCCTTAGGATTATAATCCGGAGCGGCTAAGCGAGGCAGAGGCGAAGGGGCATTTGATGCCCTAATAAATGCACCAGAATGACATCTGACTTGAGCAGCAGTCTGGCTAGGCTGCGCGGTTACCAAGGGTAATCTTGGTTGGGCTTGGAGTAAGGCGGGTTTAAACATTGGTGACAGATCCCGGGATTTTGTCTTGTGTGGCTGGTGAAGAGCGCGTGGAGGTGGCAGAGTTTTTTTATGTGGTGCTGCCTCCAATAAAGGCAGGTCGTCGTCCAGATTCAGGACTGAGACTCCCATTGCACGTCAATCTGTAAGTGATGGACGAGACAAGGTGAGAGTGAGGAAAGGTAGCTCCTGCGGAATTTCCAAGTTTCCGACAGTGCAATTGATTGTCGTCGTTGGCTTCCTCGATTTCAAGAAGGATGAAGGGTACCGTGTTCTAGGTTAGAAGGGACTCTGGTTACATGTGTTCCCGCTGTCACTGCAACAAAGCTAGTGAGCGGGCGGATAAGTTTGGCGGTTACTTGTCTCTTGGCTTCGGGGTAAGAAAGGCGTTCTCTAGCTTGAACAGCAAGTATTTCCTTATTGAGTCTGTAATAGAAGCATTTGCGTGATGACGCAGGATGGTCCTCTGAACAGTTGGCGCAATCAGCAGGTCCATCACAATTGTGGCCAAGTGCGTCCTTACTACAGCGGAAGCATTTACTTTTTTTTTTCCTCAATCGGCAGGCATCACTTCCAAGAACAAACTTTTGGCAGTTGTAGCAGCGTCTGGGATTAAGGAAGTATTCTCAGACCGAGCACTGTGTCCAGCCAATGTGGACATCAGAAGGCAGAGAACAGAGCTTGAAGGTGAGGATGTAGACACCAGTGTACTCCTCATCTCCACTTCGACGTCGTTTCACTCTGTATATCTTGGTGACTTGCTGATCCCCAAGTTCAGTAAGAATATCGTCGTCGGAGTGGTTTGATCTGTTTTTATAATATGTAGTTTCTTGTATCGTGTTGAGAGTAAGGTGCTCATCAACTTTAACAGGTATATTATTTAGTCGTTTTAGGTTCTGAATGTTCCTACTCATCCTTCACCTCTACCAGAGGGGAGCTATTCTTAAGCTCATTGATGCGCTTTGGGGGTCCCCCCAGTGTAGCGCGGAGTTGGTCAATTAGCTTTAATAGTATTAGTATCGGACAGGTTCTCTCCCGAGATTGCCTTGACGGTAAAGAACTTAGTGTAATTTTTATTTTGAAGAAGATTTTCAAGTATTTTCTGATTTTCAACGTATCGCTCATGGGGTCTTACACGATGGTGGCGGCTTCTCCCGGGCTTTCGACCAGTAGCAGCATGTACCGCACCCGCGTTACGGTCGTGTGTCTTGTTTCCAAAGTCCACCTCACCAGATGTTGGGGAAGGCTGCTGTTGACTAATCATCTCTCCATCAGGCAGCCTGGGATGAAGGGGGTTTACGTCTACTATTTGGGCGCAACCGCCGGGTGATGGCGGCGTTGAAGAGCGTCCGCCAGATGGTGACGCTGGTACGTCACCATCCTGCGGTAACCGTTACCGTTGTTGTAATAGCCGTCGTTCAAAAGAGCTGTTCAATGGAGAAGTCTGGGTTGTCAACATTTGCTGAGTTTCATGCAAGGAATCTATGATAGTTCCAAGCAGCATCCTCACCATGCCCACGGCCACCACGGAGTGCATAGAGCAAGTGTTTTCTGGCTCTTTCAATGAGTAACACATGTGAGCTATGTGAGGTTCGTTTTCCCTGCAAACATAATATTCCGATGGTTAAACAGAACCTTCCAACAGCTTACCCCAGCAACGGGTTCGCTGAAGGTTGTCCCACCCCCCCGGTCCACAATATCGCAGAGGTCTGATGCAGTCATATCATTTATAGTGCGGTCTGTCATCAACTTTGCTACTTTGACCACCTTGATAGTTGGCAGTATAGATTCAAGAATTACGAAAACATGCACAGAAAAAAAATAGAAGAAAGTAATACAAAAAAAATGGGGGAAAGTTGTCAAGAGAAGTAGAGGTAAATTAATGCCGTTTCAACAAAACAAACGCGTTAAAAAGAGTAAACAAGGTGAAAGCATAACCAGGAAAGAGTTGAGAAAGAGAGATAGTGAAGAGTAAAAGGGTCAGAAAGGAAAGTACGGTGTCCACCCCCCGGTTGGATCGTGACCCCATGCGACCCGTGAACCAGCAGCTTTAGGGGGGTATTTATGGACTAAGATACTTATTGACAGGGACATTGTCTTCCGCTCAACTAAGCCTCTGAGTAGTTAAACATGTTTCTAAGTTGAAGTATTTCCCTTTATCTACTCTACCCAGTTTAAATGGCTCGGTTTGGCCTTTGGCTCTATGATTAAGGCTATCTTTCCAATATAACTCGGGCAAACTAATACTTCCAGCCTTAGGCTGTGAGCTATCTACAATATTGTGGTCTACTTATAATATTACTATACCCTGTGACTAATGATATTTTCCTTACTTTAATCAGAAGCTCGTACAAGCAAGACCTGAGCTACTAATGAAAGGAGCAGATTCAAGAGTCAACAGAGCAACTGAGCAATCTTCTCTTCTTGCCCAATAATGATAACGGATCCTTAATTGACTAGACAATTAAATTAAAGTAACCGAGATTGTGGGAGATTTTCACCTGGCCTAAGGCACTTAGTACCAGCTACAAAGCAGCAAGAATTATCTGCCAGCCCTTACAGGAGTTTCTGGTAACCACCAATAAGTGTAGCTTAATGGTATTGGGCTAAACATTACCGGCCACACGGTTGGTAGCTTGGAAGTGATTGGAGCGCCTACATTACTATAGCTATCAAAGGATTAGAGTTGAGTTCACACTACTCCACAGATGAGACATGGACCAAATATGATCATAAAATAATAGATATCCTTAGTAGAAATGGCAGCTTTTAGAGAATTAGGCTCAAACCAAAAAAGAAGTTACTTAAACTCAACAACACTCTACCAATATTA
>SDVV010006110.1:0-18690 GCA_016164225.1 Gammarus roeselii
GAGAGAGAGAGAGATTCGCTCTACAAACTTTATAAAAACAAGACTATTGACTAGTATTTATATTCCCTCGGTTGTCTTACGTCCATTTGAAACAGAATTTTCCTCTTCATACACTTTCTTCCAATTATTCTCCTATGAAATTGTTCGAATTATAAACAATACAATACCAACATCTGTTTGTGCATCTTTGTACTGCCATACTAAAATGATGAGAGAATGTGGTTCACAATTGAGAATAATCACTATGCCTGTGTATTACGATGATGGCGCTTAGGTGTAAGCTGTGTCAACGGAGGTGCGTAATTACTCGCAGTTGTGTTTGGTAAAAGCTGTTTGCACGATCAACATGCTCGAATTAACCTAATATTTGACACAGGGTGGAACCAATATTGACACGCTGTTACGAGCTGTAATACGTGTTTTTTCTTGACGAAGAAGCACAAGAGAAAACAAAAACTACCGAGTGAACATGAGGGTCTCAACAAGATTAGTCAGCACGTGCTTTAGATAAGTTCGACTTCCCCACGTTCGGTTGTTGTGTTATTTCATTTAAAGCCAGACCGCTCCAACTTAAGATGTGTAATGTGTAAGCCTCGTTTAACTGTTCTTGAATGAATGGCATACAGCAAAAATACGAGTGCAACAAAAAATTACGGACAGAGTAGCCGTTTAAGTAAATAGTTACATGTTCGAATATCAACTTAATTGGTATTTACGTGCATCATTATCTGCGGTAATCTGAACTGGCATTTCGTTTTTCAAAGGGGGAAAACAAATAATGTTGTTGTTCACATCAAGACAGAATTTTATGGTCCCATCAATAGCACCCTATGTTGAATACTGCATGTGATCAATTGTCAAACAAATGACGATTTGATCATTTATGACATCAAAAACGACAAAATTGAAACGTTGCATGATCTTTTTATTATGTGCTTTAATATCGTGGGTTAGAATTATTTCTGAACGTTTTCAAAAAACGGTTTTTGTTGTTAACAGTAGTTAATACAGGAGCAAATATGCCTTGAGCGATTCGGACAATTTAATGGTTAGGATGTATCTAATTACTTTGATTGTCCGACTAAGCCCCTATGTAACTCGGACATTGTATTTATTCATTACTTTTGGGGCAAGTTAATCACCTTTGGGGACCTCAGCTCATCGTGAGTCAGATAACAGGCCAAAGAGACATACGGCTGGCTTGCGGCTGGCTTACGGCTGGCTTACGGCTGGCTTTGGGCTGGCTTACGGCTGGCTTACCGTTGGCTTACGAGCGGCGCAAACGAACGGGCCTAGATTAGGAAGGTTTTATGTTCTGAGCTTTTTAAATTATACGAATTACTATTGTTTATTGTATTTATATATGTTTTTTCTTCTTTAGATGACTATATTGAGGTATACTTGGTCACTAACTGTTGCTCATTACTTGGATACTTACTTGGAGTTTCTTCGCTGTTCACAGCAGGTCACAACATGGCTGCCCCCCAACCCACATCCGTGGGGCACTCTCCACTTGTGCTGCGGCATCATTGCACGTTGTAGCCACATTCGCCAGTCGGATCCCGGCTTGACGTCGCGGTTAAGCAGGGAGTTGTCCCCACCGTGAGGGTATCTATTAATTTGCGGTCGATCTGGAACACAGCTGAGGTATTTATCCAGTCGGCTCTTCAACCTCAAAATGTTTGCTATAGCTGACAGTTGTGGCACCCGTTTGATCTCACGTATTTCCAATGGCATTCGGTTGAATAACCGGGGTGCTCGGCACGTAAAGCTGTTGAATGCAACTGTTTGCATCGCTTTGCCCCCATCAGTTTTGGCACTTTGAAGCTACACATTCTGCCAATTCTTGCCTGGTTTCTCATGGTCACTTTCGTTACAATTTTTTCGTTTACATTGACAGTGTAGCCTTCCAGAATTTCCCAAACGTTTATGACCATGAATCTTTCAAAACGTCTTTGGATTGAGTACAGCCTCAAGGCGTTTAATCCTTCATATAAGTCCATTTCCTTTACCTCCCTAATATTAGAGATGAAGCTTCTTTGCACTGCTTCAAGTTTATTCAAATCTTTTTGCTTATGTGGGATCCAAAGAGGGGAGCAACAGTCAATGACTGGTTGGATCAGTGGTTTCCAAAGAGTCAACATTGTCCTTTTATCTCTAGCCAGAAAGGTTCTCATGGCCCAAGAACAGTCTTCTGCCACTGGCCTCAACCTTTGCAATTTGTGCATGACAAGAAGCATTGTTTTGCATTAGTACGCCCAGATCACGTAGGCTTTTTTTTCCATAGCTGTGTTATTGCTAGAATTATACGATGTATTGGTTTTTAGGTCGGGATTTTCTCCGTATCTCAGTGATTCAAATTTAGATTAGTTAAATTGCATATTGTTTTCACCAGCCCACTTGAAGATTTTTTTCAGATCAGTTTGCACCTTTTATATATCACTCAAGTCATTGACAATGCTTAATACTCTGGTATCATCTGCAAAGCAAGAGACTGATGTATGTGGACAGCTTTGGCCCAGATCATTCGCCAATGTTAAGAAAAGCAGAGGTCCAAGCACAGTGCCTTGTGGGACCCCACTAAGAACTTCCACTGGCACAGAGGTTTCTCCATTCACTACCACACTTCGAGTTCTGCCCTCCAGAAAGATTTTGATCCATTTGTAAAGATTCCCCTGGATACCAGCGTTTTATAGTTTTGATAGCAGTATACTGTGATCTACTTTGTCAAAGGCCTTGGAAAAATCTAGATAAATCACATCCACGTTTGATCCATCACACAATGCATTTATTATTTTGTCACAGTGCTCCAGCAGTTGGGTCAATGAGCTCCTCTTACTTCTGAAACCATGTTGCTTGGAGTTGAACCATGTATTTTTTTCAAGAAAATTCACTATTCGTCCTTTCATTACTCTTTCAAAAATTTTGACTACATGTGATGCCAAAGAAATTGGTCTGTAATTCGATGGGCTTGTGAGGCTACCTCCTTTTGCTAGTGTGAAGATGACGGCATGTTTCGTGGTCTGTGGGATATCGGAAGTGTCCAAAGACTTCTAAAACAGCATTTGTTGGGGTCTTGAAAGTACCTGTTGGCATTGTTTCGATAGAACAGCTGGGATGTCGTCTTATCCGGATGCACTATTGTCATCAATAGCTTTTGTAATTTCAGAGATGTCAATGTTAAGATCATTAGATGAAAATTCAGAGACAATTTCAGGATTTGTATGAGTAAGCATTGGGTTACTAAATACCCGTCTGTAATTCTCACTAAACAGCTCGCTCATCGCTTTGTTTTCATCTACCAGTTGACTGGATTCATCAATTAATGGGTCAATTTTAGTTTTAGAGGTTGAAAATTTGGCTTCATAAGCAAAGAAAAATTTAGAACTTCTTGTGATTTATTCAATTGCTTTCTTTTAATTTCTCTCTTGATCATGGGGACCTTTTATCCGCTTTTCAATCTAGATGATGGCTTCTTCTTGTTTAATGCGTCTAAAAGGGTTTATTTTGTAGCAAAGTTTGTTCTGTTTTATTGCTCGCTTTTTCATGAGCAATTTCCTTTCTGAATAATACTTGCTTCTTTTGGGAATTTTTCTTTTTATTGGCACATGTTGTACACACACCTGCAACAGTATATCATCAAAGTTATTCTTTGCTTCCTCCACACTCTTTGCCTGTTCAATGAGTTGTTTCCAATCAATATTGGACAGAGATTTGTGTACATTTACCCTATTTATATCTGTACTAAAGAAGTTCAGTTGCCGTAAAGTCATGTTCCCTGAGAAGATGGTATTTACTGTGTTTCTTCTCAGTTGGTCAGCATCTAAACTTATTTCAGTCACATTATGATCTGATGGTGCAGTTTTAGTTATTTCAATGTTTTTTATATACTCAACTGAGTTGAAAAACATTAGATCCAAGATATTGTTATTTCGTGTTGGCTTTTCAATTATTTGGGTAAGAAAATATCTATCTACTAATTTGAACAGTGTTTCAGCTTGATTTGCTGCAGCTTTGATGTTACCTTTGCCAATGATATAGCTACCAGGTGCCGCCGTTTGATCATTATTAAACCATTTGATGAATGGAAAATTGAAGTCACCACAGAGGAAGATTTTAAATTCAGTTTGATCAATGTTTGACAGGTACGTCTGTAAGATTCCGAGCGCAACTTCAAAATATACAAACTCGCAGTTTGGTGGTCTATACACTATAATTATTTAGTGTTCCCTTTTAACAGCAAGACACTCGCAGTAATCAGTGGAAAATTTTATATCTTCGCAGCTTCAAAGACACTCTTTCACATAGACTCCAACACCACCACATTTCCTATTTGTGCGGTCACTTCTGAAAAAAGTGTAATTTTCAATAAAGAGCTCAGCTGTTTTAACATTTTCATTAGGTGTGTCGCAGTCAAGCCGATGAAGAATGAATCACTATCATATAGAATATCTGGAATCAACTTTATTTTGCCGTATTGGCTGGTGTTATGGAGTCCTTGTAAATTTAAGAGGTGACACTTTTTCCATTCATTTTGGTTGAATGTTTTATGAGATAGTGCTCCCTCTATTGACTCAGTGTTGGCAGCTCTCTCACCAGTGGGAACTTTGGTTTGCAAGGGCAAAGTAGGTGACTCTCCAGAGTTTCTAAAAAATAATTTTTCATCTGTGACTGGTCAGCACTGCAGTGGTGATGGCCCTGTACCGCTACAGATGGACTCACGCGGGCATCACCAAGAGGGCATCTGCCATCACAGGTAGGCCTGTACTGGTTACTGTAACGAGAGTGACCTCCCGTTGAGGCCGCGAGAGGAACCTGTTGGTCGCGGTTTTTGAAGAGCGCGTGTCGTGTAATCGAGGCTGTTGTTTAACCCAACCTCTTTGACCAACGTGGTTAACGTTTGGGTGTTGCTGTCTGTTGCCATGATGGGCATTTCCTTATCTGCTGGCTGCAGTAGTTTCGTCTTTCTGGGACTCTAGTGGTTTTCTTGTTTTTCTAATATGCAGCCACTCACCTTTTTTTGGTGCATTGCATATGACGATACGAGTCATTACATACCATACCTTCCCCATTCCATGAACTTATTGCAACGCTTTGGGTGGGTAAAGCCACGTCCACTCCCTGACACTCCATACTTGCACTTGTTTTTTAAATAGAATGTGCAGTGTTTCAGGCTTTTCACTGTGGGTACAAGTTTTTTTTTCTGCCCTCCTGGGCCACGTTAATTTGATTGATCACTATTACAGTTTTTATATGACCCAGGCTCACAAGCTGGGTGGGTGAAGCCACAGTCTTTTCTGTACACTCCATACCTGCATGTGCTCTTCAAATAGAATCTGCAGAGTTTTGTGTTTTTCATTTTCTGGTAAATTATCTCTATTTGCTCTCCAGTATCACTCTCATTTTCCTTGTCGCAATTTTCACTGGAATTTATCATATCAGTAACATCTGTATCTACACCAATGTCACTCACCATATCACTGTTGCTGGTAGTAATGTTGTTATAACACATTTCTGGAGGGGTGGGGTGAGGTAGGAGACCCCCTCGACATTCTTCATTATTGTTATTATTAAATCATTTACCTTTATCGTCTAGAAATGGGTTTTCATTTTTTTTTCGAATTAAATTCTTAAACATAAGACATGAAACTTAATTATCAATTACCCTATTCGAATAAAAAAACGAGAGTTCAATTTAAATTCGGCACAGCTCATCTCTAGGAGCCGCCGGTTCGGATTACATGGGGCGAAATATTATTTACAATAGTATCATAAGTGTACATCCAGAAAATGTATATTTTGACAAAATAATCACGACTACATTGCGTTGGGACACGGCGTTGAAAAATGAGAACTTGAGGTGGATAAATAACAAAATGAGAACTTGAGGTGGATAAATAACAAAATACATGGGCATGGAAAAAAAACAAGTATATGGGGTGGAAAATCACGCATGCACGTGGTTACAGTCCCGAGAACATGGGGTTGGGACATTGAAATGCGCCAACATATTGTAATGAGAAGTCTACATTATTGTACGATGACAGAGGTGTGGATGGACGACATGAATTGTACAGAAATATGACAACAATATAGGGTTGGGAAATCGAAAAGAGCTAACATATTGTAAAGATGGGTCTAAACCATTGAATGGATAATGAAGGGGTGAATAGGCGACATAAGTTATGTAAAAAAGTTATACAGAAAATACATACCAACAACTGAATATACAATATACACATTTCAGGACCGCTAGGAAATGATTAAATGATTGACAATCAGAATAATACAATGCTGGAGTGCACAAGTCGAATGAATATACTTCTGTTATAGAAGACAAAGAAAATTATTGGCTTATAAGGCAATGATTGTACCACCAAAAAATGGTACGGTAATTGTTAGAAATAATTCAATGAACTATATTATAATCGAATTAGCCTTTGTCAAATTTAGAAGCTGCCTATCGTTCCTCGAGAAGACTGAGTTCGTATTTTAATTATACTAAAACGATTGAAACATTTAGAACATAGAAATAGACAAAACGCTAGTTAACGCTTATGGTAATTGACAAAGATAATTGTGATCGGTAGCAACAAAGAAAACATATGTATCGTCAGCGTAAAAACGATTTGATGGTGTCTCAATGTTGAGAGTTATGGTGGTGGGGTTTTTGGACATGTTGAAGAACAGAATGCATTGTCTGGTTACTGGTATTATGCATTTAGCTTGTGTTTGTGGGGGAAGGTACGGTTTTGAATTCATCAGTCAATAGATGTTCATTGAGCCTATTCCTGGAGGACGTGTAGGATCTAAGATTCTTGAGTCTTGTTGGGAGGTTGTTCCAAGATTTTTGGTCCAGTGATAGAAAAAGCTCTACAGGCAGTTTCTGTTTTCCTGTGTTCAACGTGCAAAGTATCATTATTTCTTGTGAATCGAGGGTGGGATCAAAGGGTGGGTTGGTGCAAGACTACTAAAGGTGTCCTCTTTCTTGGCTACAAATATTGAGTATTGAGCAGTTTCATAACTCTTAAGGTTGGTTGGATTCATTAGCTTTTATTACGATGTCCGAGTTTGTTTCATCTAAGATTGTGATTTGTATTTTGAGTGCGTTGCTAAGAATTGCGGGGACTAGATCAGCAAAACTGCTATTGTACTCGTTGTTTTCAAAATACTTTTGCAGCTTGGAGCGGAACCTATCATCTTTTTATACGCAGTGAAGGCTTCGTAATCTTCCATGTAATTGAAGGATTCCTACATTGCTTTAGTTTTTATTACCTCTAAGATGTTTTCATCGTTAAGTTTTGTTTGTTATACTAAGGATCCATTCATCGCGTGAATCATACAATGTCCGTCTGCTAGTTTTGATTGTCTCTTTAATCTTAAATCATTGAGAATGGTGTCGATGTTGGTGTTCCAGGAGTATTTTTGCAAGTTTTCCGTCACCTGCACTGGTATTCGTTCATTCGGTTTATTGTTTCTTGTGTCAGCAACGCCACTCTCATATAGACTTTGAATATGCTCTTTAGTAACACTCTTACTGACGTTATCTAAGAATCTGGTTGTTATTTCTCGACTAGCATTGCTTGTATGTTTGGGATATCGTTGCTTTTGGTTCTGTTCTACAACCGACAGCAGAACCGGAAGGAAAAAAATTATGGAGGGGGGTGTTATATGGGAGGGATTGGCGAATAGGTAATGTTGGAGTTTGGGCGGAGGGTAAGGAATGGTTGCGAAAGTAGGAGCTCGAGGCAGAAATGGGTGGAGGAGGGTAATATTTGGGAGAGATTAGCGGAATAGGCAGAGCCGGAGTTTGGGCTGAGGTTAGGGAATGGTAGCGAAAGGGGGGGGTAGGGGTTGTGCTGCAAGCATAGTTAGACGAATTTGCGTGAGTAGTGAAGATGGAGGAGGAAGGTAGGAGAAGAAATGAGGCGGCGCTTATGGGACGCTATTGCTGCGACCGTGTTAAAAAGGCGTTGCATGGGAGTTGATTGTGTGGGGATAATAAGGAGTCACTGATTGTTGATTTTTAGTCTGAATTTTACTTTCGGGGTGACGAGAGGGTACTAGGATGTGATTTGTCCGCATGTAGATGTCCTTTGCTGTCGTGTGATGGGGTGATGATAAGAGATGATGGCCATATGCTGGAGGGAAGTGGAGGAGGGGAGGTGAGCAGAGTAATGATTGCTTGCTTCTGACATTTTTATAGTATTGGGATGGCAATACCTTAGCCCTCTGAGGAACGAAACGTGCTACCGTGTTGATGAATTCTATTCTCCGAATAGAACAATCGCTCGTCGGGAGCACCAGTGAATTCCTCTCTTAGTTTGACTGTTGGGATAACTTTGAGCCTCAAGGAGTGGCATAGACTCATGAAACGGCGCCTCTGTTCAATTTTTTTCAGATGGAGAGGTTTTGCCATGTACATCTTAGCATTTTGGTTTTTCGTTAAAATTGCATTGGTTATTTTGACTACTACTTCATTTTCGACGTAGTCCGTGCAAACAATAATGTAATTTTGGAATAGTTCTGCGCTTTCAGTGAGTTTAGACAGATCACCATAATCGACAATATTTATTTTTTCAAAAGTGCATCTGTCTGGAAGTTCGGACGTCAGCACATTTGCCATGAGGATACCACCAATGAGTATTGTCTTAGGGTTCCTGGTATTTTCTGTTGACCCGGTGCTGGTGCCTGATGCTTCACTGCGAGCCGGCTTTGCTGTTGCGGATCTTTCTGTTGAGGGGACGATTAAAGGTTTTGTACCGGAGGGGGAACTGGAGGTTATGGACTCAGTTACATAGGTACAAGAAGTGGGAGATGGCGAGTTCAGAATCATTGGGTGAGTATTTATCAACATAGGAGCCATCCCGTGGGAGAGGATAGGCTTCTCCTTATCACGCTTGGGACCATATACACTGGTCACCGGAGTGTCAGGGCAGTGCGGCAGCTCTTTGTTTATAGGCATGCTGATTTAGGTGCATTTTTGGCTTTTGCATGATATGAGGTCCCTGTTATTCTTGGCACATGCGCCTTTGTCGCACGTTCCACAGTAACACATGCAGCAGGATTTGCTTCTGTTGGCGGTGTGGCTATGAAGCGACATGTCTTTAATTCAAGGTTAAATATCAATGAAGTGGACTATTCAGAGGGTTTGTTGTTGGAGGGGCTTAGAGAGCGTCTTACTAACTTTTACATTTTTGGCTCCGCGTTAAGGGGAGGACCCATGACCTTATATTGTGCATGACCGTGTGTAAGTATTGTCCAAGTAGATGGCTAACGATGATGAGAAGGTGAAAATGTGATCAATAAGTATATGGTCGAAGGTCTGTTACGCCGTTATTCACGGAAAAGAAGTAGTTCTCAGACTTAGTAGCTGCTATGCTAGGGCTAATAAACAGCGATTTCTATTGATGACAATACTTTGGATGCACATGTTGTGAAGATCTGTGAAGAAACGAGCTCAACTTGAATTTTCTTGGGATCGTACACAATTGAGCACAGATTAGCATACAATGATTGAAATTGTTTTTAGAGTCTGACGAGTGTGTTAAATTTTTACACAGCTTCACCGCGTTTTACTACAAAGTTGTTAATTTAAAATAACATGTGCAAGCAGCACACAAACACGTTATAATTTACAAAGTTAAGATGGACGAACATTTCGGTCCGGCTTCCCAAATGTTTCTTTTAGTGCAAAACACGCACGAAATGTTTAAAGTAATTGGTTATGCGAAGCAGCAAAGAAAACATGAACAAAAATTTAAATGAAACGGAACGCGCTCCAAGAATTCATTGCCAGTAGCCGATTTCATTAGTGTACAGTTCATTGATGGTTACATAAGATTTAGAGAGACCTTTCAAGTACAATTTAGGGAGCGAACGACAAATTCAGAAAGCATGAGGGACAAATAATTAGCTAGAAATCGAAACAGACAAAATTCTGAGAGCCTACTCACAGAAACAATTCTAACATTTTTTTGTAATATAAACAAAATCTTGAGAACCGCTTTATCCCAACTCAATTCAGACAAATTCTTTGCAATATGAACGACAAATCCTGAAACAATGAAGCCCAAATCATTAGCTAAAAACTTGAGATTAACAAAATTATGAGAACCTATTCGAGGATGTGTACTGGACCTAATTGAGAGCGGGAAAGTACTAACTAGATTAAAAAAGATTTACACAATCTAACGATGTTTGTTCATTCAAACAAGGGACTGCCGAAATCATTATGTCTCAGAAAAACAGATGCTATACAGAGAAAAAAACGACACTGAGACGAGTGTTACATTCAGGTGAGCCACTTGCACATGCGGTTAGCCTATGATCATTAACTTGTGTGCTGTAAGTGAAACTAAGTTTTCACGTCGGGTGGACAATGAAAAATTTGCCACCACAGATGGCCTCCAAAAGTACTCTAGAAGTAACCGGAAAAAAAATGGCAGCATTGGTTATGATTATTGATGGATTATACCTGATTATACCTGATAATAGCTAGAAAATAAAACTAAAATATGACCTGAATAAATTGCACAAGAAAATGATCATGAAAGCATACATGAAAAAGGTAAAGAGCGAATAAGCAAGAAGGGAATCGACTGTTAGAAATCAATTTAAACTTTGATTAATTGTGTAACGTGCACAAACTTATTTAACAACATTGAGAATACTTTTTCAGACAAAAGAGTAAGACTCATATTTTCGCAAAAAAAAAATGAAAACCGTTGTTGACTGACGATACAGATTGGAGTACTCGACTTGAACAAAAAGGTAGAAAATATTTAAACATTTCCAAACGAAACGAGAGATATTCTCTAATTGTTATCACAAGAGAATAGTTAGCAATTAAAACTGGTTGAGGTGTTGTTTTAATGCTATAGGAACAATCACCAGCAATAATGTGATGACTCTATCGTTGATCATCAGTATCTCTATGGTGCCAAACGGTCGCGAAGCGAGCGCGGTGCAGGAGAGGAGAGGATCCCTCCACCGGGAATTGGTCCCTCTAACGAGTGGAGATTGTACCACCAACGGGTGAAGAGGGTCCCACTAACGGGCGGGCGGGGTGCAGGAGATGGTCCCTCCAACGGGTGGAGAGGGTCTCTCTAAGTTGGATGCGCTTTGGAAAATTAGGTGAGATTGCTCTGATCTGTTAATTGAATTGTTTACATCATTTCCGTGGCCTGATTGCTATGTTTGAGTTTTTAAATCATGATATATTAATGTTTGGTTTAATGATTCTATATATTTTTTCTGTACATATATGTTTGTGTTCATAACTAGTTGGGGTATAATTGACACATTCGGTGATTGGTTGGTGGGTTCTTTGCGGTTGGATGCTTGGTTAAAGCCTGATGTTGAATTTAGGCAGCGTTTTGTATATTTTCCTTTTGTTTAGTTCATATGTATATAATATCTATAGGAATAGTATGGTATAATTGTTTGGCAGTTGGCGGGTTGATGTATATATTTTTTAGGATGCAGTAGCTTCGTCACATGAGTCTGCTCACCCCATAACTCATTATCCAGTTTTGAACCTGATACCTCCGGGTTACCATGTATCCGACCGTTATCAAGCGGCTGTAACTTGTTCAAGTAGTCCTATCTCGATTTTTTGTATAGTGTATATTGGTCGGATGCCATATAGCGAGAGTAGCTGAACGATATGGATATATTGTAAGTTATTATGCTGTGTTATTTATACATAGTAATGATCGGTTGATATATGTTGAATTTGTTTTGTTTTCAGAATTTTGAATGGTTATTTCATACAGTTATAGGATTTTTTAGGATATTTTAGGTTTGCTTCTTTTATATAGCACAACATTTTAGACATATTTTAGCGTATGTTGCTCGCATGTCTTGGCAACTTATTGACTTTAGTTATTTGTTGGGTTACATGGTGTTTTTTTCTCGTACATCGTGGATTTTAATGTATAATTTGGGTTTGGTAGAGAATGGATCGTGTTATTTTATTATAACTTGACCGTTTTAGTATATTTCATTAAGTTTTTGTATATTCTCTGTACAGTTTCCATCTTTGATGCACGGTATTGGATTTTTTCTACTATGTCGGAATATTACGATATATTTCGTTTGATATCTGCAATGTACAGCATTATTTCAGGTGTAATTCAGTTAAATTGTGTATTTTTTAAGTGTTTTATATATATTTTTCATCCTATTACAAAAATTGAAGTGGAAACAAATATCTATACAAGACTCGATTTGTTACATGCTTGGTCTTGTTTTTAGTTTATTGTATGTTTAGTATAAGAACATACTTCGATACTTTGGAGGAGTTCGAGGAGTCCCATGCGCAAAAGCTCGTTGCGTATATGTCTATTTGTATAAGTGAACCGTTTTACTATGATGAATACCATCGTATATTATAGTTTTTGATGTTATTTTGAGCAGAGTAGAGAATTACGTAGTTGTTTCGTTATTGTTGTATGATTTTTTTCTCGATAATCATAAGGATGTATGCTTAAGAGGTGTAAATCCGTACTGCATCTCTGTGGAATTTCGTCATTGAACCCAAGCAAGTGTGTAGTTCAACGTTTTAGAAGACGATTCGCTGGATGGATGGGTTCTGCTGTAGAGGCGGTTTACACTCTTTGGTGGTTATTTGGAGATCGTCCAAGTTCAACGTGAATTTTTAAGTTTATGTGGATGCTGGTTTTAACTTTCATGGGTTTGTTAGAGAGGTTATCCAACGAGCTGCTGGTCGTTGTAGCAATTTATTTAGATCGTCAGTGAACAGAAGCCCGGTTTTATGGCCACACTCTTTGGGACTCATGCCAGGAGCATTCTTGACAACTGTACCTGTGCATGGATTCTTGGTTATGTCTAGGATGTGACTTTGCTCGACGCTGTTCAGAGATGATGGACTAAACAGATGCATAGTATGTCTGAGATATTGTACCATGACTGGGTGTTGTCTCTAAATTTGTTATATATCAGTGGTAGATTGCTGAGAAGTGACCTAATGAAGCATTGTAGTAGTCGTTGTTAGGATACAGTGGGTTTTGATTTTTTCCTACTAGAGGCATTGCATCAGTTAGGTCTAGGAGCTTGTTATAGATTTGAACGGATACCGTAGTATTATAACTTTATTATGCAGATATTTTCGGTATGGCTGACATGCTAGTATACGATTTTTTTTTCATGAACCAGATCACCTGTGATATGGTGTAGGTTTTATCCTCTGGGGTATGGTAGGATACGCCGTATATCATAGTTAAGATTCTCTAATCTTATTTAGCTATTCTATAGTTGTTGTTGTTGTATGGTTTTTGAACGGTTATCATATGAATATACTGTATTAGGTATAAATTCGGCTAATTTCATGTACTGTTGGGCATAAATTTGCTTAACTGAATGTCGTGGTACAAGATATTGGTAGGTTTCTTACCTCTCGACGTTGAATTTGGGTTCTATTTCAAGTTGTCTAGGAGAACTAGTCTACCGAATTTGTGTAGAGTGTTTGTGTTAAAATACTTCATTAGTTCCATGTAAACCTCAGTTAGATTAATCGCTCGCATGTCTTTACTAGATGCTTTTTCCAGCATGTCTTACCTTTTTAAATGTATGTCAACCGTTTACAGTTTGTGCAGTTAGAAATTATCGATAAATTCAGGCCTTGTTATGAGATTTCGTTCCAATTCAGAATATCTGACTTATTCGAGCATTCACTATATCCACGGTAGCATTTTTCACTAAAGGTTTGTGATGATGGCAATAAACCTAACCCATCCTAACCTAACCTAACCTATTCTAACCAAGAATGATATATTATTTCCGTTTTTATACTAATGTTAGGTATTTCTTCATTGATTTAAGCTTTATTCATATCAAATATATCCACCTGGCTCTATAGTTTTACCAATCTTTAGCAGATTGTGTACCTACATATATATTTGTTTTCCCTTTGCTTGCTACAAGTCCAGTAATATCGATTAGTTTCAAGTAATGTTAGGTGATCGCTCGCTAGTAGCCTGCAGTGTTAAAAACTGTAATATATGTCGCTCGCATACAGTATGTCAGTGTTGGTTATGTTTCTAAAGCGTTGGCTATAAATTTACAGGTATTTTCTATTATGTTTACCCCAATTTATTTGATTAGCAAGTTTTATGTATGGTTTTACTGATAGAATAAGATTTTTCGCTGTAATGTTGGATTTGTTGCTCCTACCATATTTGTCTATTATAGCGAATTTTGAATAAATCCACTCTAACATTTGACTACAGTTCTGTGATTTAAGTCCACAGTCAAGAAGATCTAGGATATAAATTATACCTAAGAAATGTATATCATTGTACGACAACATAGATCGAACAACAATGAATGTAAAAGCCGGCATAATGTTGACGTATACATGGGTTGATGCCGGCATATGCCGGCATATTGTAGGCGTAAACGGGGTTGATGCCGGCATGTTCCGGCATTATGTAGGCGTATACAGGGTGGATGCCGGCAAATGCCGGCATAATGTAGGCATATACAGGGTTGATGCCAGCACATATGCCGGCATAATGTAGGCGTATACAGGTTCGATGCCGGCATTTGCCGTCATAATGTAGGCGTACACAGGATTGATGCCGGCATATGCCGGCTTAATGTAAGCGTATACAGGATTGATACCGGCATATGCCGGCATAATGTAGCCATATACAGGGTTGATGCCGGCACATATACCTGCATAATGTAGGTGTATACAGGGGTCGATGCCGGCACAATGTAGTCACATACACACTTTTGTATGCATATTCAGGGTCGGTTACCATTCGTAGCATTTTACCACTGATATGTGATTTTTCCATTAGAACGAAGTCCCTTGCTTTTGTTACAAGATATTTAATGTGGATCAGCTTCACGGCTTGTTAGGTTAAAAGATTTGTACTCATCCTAACCTAACCTTATCTAATTTTAATTAGAAATTATATATCATTGTTCGAGACTTCCTGCTTACGTATGATACTTATTCATTCAATTATGATATATTCATATCCATCCCCTCCACTTGGCTCTACAATTCGATCTATCCTTTGCAGTTTTGATACACACTTCCAATTTTGATCTAGCAAATTTCATCCATTTTCATATGTAAATTACATCTTTTGTTTGATTGTTATAGCTATTTTCTTATGATTCCTGATTTTTACTTTTTATTCACACCCATCAAAACCTAACCTAACCTTATGTATGATATTCAGTCTGTTATATATACTTATGAAGCCCTCCATACGACTATAAATATCACTTTAACATATATGTTATTCATTTCGTTGTCACTCTCGACAAATATCAGTTAGCAGAGAGGCCACATTTTCAAACTTAGATGGATTTTTGAATGTTACAAGTAATTCATATTTGTATTCAGTTTCATACAAACGGACTCATGGTCTCATACTAAGTTTTCTTGTTTTACTTCAATATCTCCTGGCACTACAGCCTTTGACGACTTGCACCTCTATTTTGCCCTTTCTTTCCTATAATTTTCATATTGTGGACGATGACTTCGTTTCAGATGTCGCCACACATTACTTGTGGATTTATGTTTATAAAATTTCATTTCTTTTGGGGAAAGTTACAGAACCCCATCACCCCATTACTTTAAAACAAACGGTGACTTAAGCTATACCCTATCCTTCCTCAACAGAATCGCAACGTTGACTCATTAGATGCTGATCCGACTCTGATTTATATCATACCTATCTGTATCATCTCTAGAACATTTACCCCCAAGGTAGGTTTATGGCAATATTTTTTTGTGATGATCGCCATTTTGAACTTCGTTTCATTCCTTGAAATATATTCTTCTATCGATTTCGACAATTCTATGTTACCTCCGACTGACTGAGTTGATGTATTTTTATTGCTTAACCTTTGAGTTGTATGCTATTAGAATCATTTGATTATGGATTTACTTGGTTTTAGTATGTTAATTAGTATTGTTTACAGGTCTTACTTGCATCATCAATGTTATCTCCCTGTTGATTCGAGTTGACACAGCATGGTTCGAACATCCAACCATACCCTTCATCCTTATATTTCAGCGTTCTCTCAAAACCCTTCATGTACTTCATCATGTCTTTAATGTGCATACCGAAGGCTGCTTCATGCCCGTGATTCCACTGATGCATTGCTTTTTCATCTTGTATTTTATAAAACGATAATTTACAAATTCAAAGTCATTCTGGTCTTCATCCTTGAGATATTGTTGCATGCGTACCAGATTTTATTTGTTTTCCAGAACCTCAGCTTCATTGCACTCGTGAAATTTTTTTTTTTTTGATCAAATCAATGTTGAGGTTTGTTTTCTTATTTTCTTCAAATTTTGTTACATATGACTGTAACGCGTTGACATTTGTTAAATCATATTTCCTTGTCTCTTTATCCATATATGAACATTATCCCCCACTGTTTTCATTGTTGTATTACATATTTTGAGATAATTATTAGTGTCAACATTCGTCCATGTATGTTCGGAACAACTCATATCATCTTCGGATATTTTTTCATCCATGACACGTAAACCAATTTTTGCCACGTGAATGTCCATTTTATTTATTCGACGACGTTACGTCCGTTTCCACTTACACTCAACGTGACACTGATTTCAATCTCGATATGCATCTACCTAATATAAGTTGATTACATGCTGATTTTCGCAGATCATTACACCTAACGTTGCCACCTTTGACGTGATATTGGTATATATGTTTGTTTGTCATCTGTATATGTGTGTATATGTCTGTGTGTATGTATGCGTTCATGTATACGTTCATGTACGTGTTCATATCACAACGTCGACTATGTGTTTGTACACGTGCATGTTCAAGCACCTATCCAGGCGTGACACACAAACACTCAACACAAATTCGGTAGACTAGTTCACCAAGACAACTAGAAATACAATAAGACCGAAATCCAATGTCGAGTGATAAAAAAACTACCAAATATCTTGTACCACTACATTAAGTTAGGCGAATTTATACCCAACAGTACATGAAATTATGCGAATTTATACCTAATACAGATATAATCCTATGATAACCGTTCAAAATCATACAACAACATCAACTATAAAATAGCTAAATAAGACTCTCTATTCTATCCTAACCGAGATTGATTAACTATGGTATACGGCGTATCCTACCACACCCCAGAGGATATAACCTACACCAATATCACACTTGATCTGGTCCATGAAAAAAGAAACGTATACTTAACAAAACAGTCATACCGAGAATATCTGAAATTTAGAACGAACACGGAGTTCATGCATAATAAAGTAATATTACTACGATATTCGTTCAAATCTATAACACGTTCTTAGACCTAACTGATGTTATGCCTCAAGTAGGACAAAATCAAAACCCACTGTGTCATAACAACAAACAAACACTACAATGCTTTATTTGGTCACTTCTCAGCAATCTACCACTGATGTATAACAAATTTAGTGGGAACACCCAGTCGTTGTACAATACCTCAGACATACCATGCATCTGTTTAATCCATCATCTCTGAACAGCGTCGAGCAAAGTCACATCCTGGACGTAACCAAGAATCCATATACATGTACAGTTGTCAAGAATAGGCCTGACATGAGTCAAAGAGTGTGGCCATAAATTCTGGGCTTCTGTTCACTGACGACCTAAATAAATCACTACAACGACCAGCAGCTCGTCGGATAATCTCTCTAACAAGCCCATGGAAGTTAAGGCCAGCATCCACATGAACTTACAAATTCACGTTGAACTTGGACGATCTTCATATGATCACCAAAGTGTGTAAACCGCCTCTACACCAGGACCCATCCATCCAGTGAATCGTCTGCTAAAACGTAATACTACACACTTGCTTGGGTTCATTGACGATATTCCACAAAGATGCAGTACGGATTTACACCTCATGAACATACGTTCTCATGAGTATCGTGGAAAAATCTTACACCAGAAATAAAATAACTACGTAATTCTCTACTCTGCTCAAATTAACATTAAAAACTATAATATAGAATGGTATCCATCATAGTAAAACGGTTTAATTATACAAATAGACTTATACGCAACGAGTTTTTGCCTATGGGACTCCTCTAACTCCTCCAAAATATTAAAGTATGTTTCTATTCTAAACATACAATAAACTAACAACAAGACCAAGCATACAACAAATCGAGTCTTTTATAGCTTCATTTTTCCACTCCAATTTGTGTAACTGGATGTAAAAATATATATAATACACTAAAAAGATACACCATCTAACTAAAATACACCTGAAATAATGCTCTACATTGCAGATACAAACGAAATATATCGTAATATTCTGAAATGGTTTAAAAAATCCAATACTTTGCATCGAAGATGCAAACTGTACAGAGAATATACGAAACTGAATGAAATATACTAAAACGGTCAAGTTATAATAAAATAACACGATCAATTCTCTACCATACCCAAAACATACAATAAAAACCATGATGTACGAGAAAAAACTAGCATGTAACCTACCAAATAACTAACGTGAATAAGTTGCCAAGACATACGAGCAACATACGCTGAAACCTACAGTAAATGATGTGGAGTACTTCCACACAAAAACGCTATAGTAAATACAAATTTGATGAAAATATTCTCCAACTCAGTCCAAAACAGTGTTAAATTAAATCTTCTTTAACTA
>SDVV010006111.1:0-18688 GCA_016164225.1 Gammarus roeselii
GTGCGAAACAGCCCTGGAGATATGGAGTGCGAAACAGCCCTGGAGATATGGAGTGCGAAACAGCCCTGGAGATATGGAGTGCGAAACAGCCCTGGAGATATGGAGTGCGAAACAGCCCTGGAGATATGGAGTGCGAAACAGCCATGGAGATATGGAGTGCGAAACAGCCATGGAGATATGAGGTAATTAAACGGCCTCACCGAAAACTCTCAGGTGATTGTTGTTGATTGTTTATGAGTACGTGAAGGATTTTATTATTTTTTATATAATATAATTAGTTATATATCGTGGTATTTAGCGTCGCAGACTCCGCTAGTACTTCTGCTTGCTAGTCTCTGCTCGACCTATAATTTATTCAGTTTTTTTAGTGACACTTATTGCGTTGTGATATTATTTATAAGTAGGTATTGTATTTTTGGATGAATTAATGTTTGAATTTATTGCTTTGGTATTTCCGTAAGAAATGTTAGCCTGGAAAATAGGAGGTTGACTGTATGTGTAGGATTAAATTCTTCTGATTAGTTTATGGTATTTAATCAATCTGGTTGTAAGAGAAGTATATATTCTTTTTAGGAGTATACTTATATATCGTATAATTTAGTGTCGCAGGCGCCGCTGTTATTTCAATGAGTATTTATTGCTCGAACATTAACATATTTAGGGTATTATTTAATGATGTAGATTCCGTTTTAATTTCAACTTGTTTTCATTGCTCGATCAATAACATTGATATATATGTTGACCAAATACGTATTAGTGAAACACGGAATTATCTAGGTTCGTTGTTATGATAGAGCAAAAGCGTTAGTGTTGGATTAAATTCAGCCGCTTTCCCCATTCCATGTATGTATATATTTTCAGTGACATCAGGACACATCGTTATTTATGATACAAATAAAAGGCGCTGGCATTATACGTTCACGTATTTTCATTCCGTATGACTGTGGACAATGAAACATACATACTCTAGTTTATATTTATTTATTTATTACGTAGTTACGTAGTAGCATGGTTACATAGGAACATTTACATCATGTTAGAAACATTTACATCAATCTATTGTCATCATAGTAGGAGCGGTTGCAGGGGTATACCATTTCCAGAATATTTACATGATCAAAATATATAAGAACATTAACAGAATAAAACCTGAAGACGTGGATGTACTTTCGTCATTCACGCGAGTACACTCGCCGAAGACGGCCTCACCCGGGTTTCGTCTCTTCCAAGTTAAATCCATGCTTACATCGATATCATCATCCACGACACATCGCTTCCTCTTTTCAGTGTCTGTAGGTTCTACTTCAAAGGGTTTTTGGGGAATGTCTCGATTCCCATTGGCAAAAATTGTACACGCATAATCATTGTAGCGCTTATTTTCAAACTTACTGAGGCAATTTTTAATGATGCGTACAGTTTGAAGCTTGCGCACGAATGTTGGGTTTGGTCGCAAAGTGTGTGTATGTTTTCAGGCTATGGATGTCTCTGTATTGTTCATGTCTGATTTTGGCTTGTGTCTGGTAATTGACACCCTTAGCAGCTGATTTTGTGTCGTCGGATTTGAGTAACATGCTGTAACACTTTGGTTGCAAGCAATGGATTTCACTCGGGTTGTCGTTGGCTGTTTTTGCTTTTCACTAGTCCCAGCTGTAGTTGGAGAAGTTCATGTATTCAGATAGGGAAGAATACGCATTTCCGTCTCAATGTCGTCTACGCCTTTGAACTGGAGCAGCAACAAGTCTGTCCGAGTAGATGAGCGAGACGTTGTCACCGTATTTGGGTATCAGAGTGTCATAAAAGAAGCAGTAGACTTTTATTTAAGCTTTTTTCAAGCACGTAGATTCCAACTTGGAGTGGGTGACCCATTCGGACATTTTTTCTACAGTAGGACACAGTCATCGCAGGCAGTGTAGGCATCAGTCAAGTGGCAGTATCAAGGTGCCACTACATCGCTAACTCAGCGGAAGTAGAATTTTCATCAATCACTGTCTCTAGGTCAGCTGCTATCTCGAGACCCCTCCACTCGACACCGCCCTCAAATCTCTAGATTTCATCTCTACGCGTCAGTTAATCTACGATACCTTAAGTAACCGAGTGTTATTTCCATTGCAGAGTATTTATAGTATTTTCAATGCACGGCAGGAGGCGTTGTATTGCAATTCAATGCAAGCCATGTTACAAAACTGCAATTTCATTGCTAGGCATTCGAATTGAATTTAGGATATGGCAAACAAATATTTATAAGCTATATTTTATTGATAGTAAATTTTTTAACACTTATATATTAGGGAATTACATGGGTTTGTCATTTATACAAGAACATAACTATTCACTCCGAAAAATCGACGGGAGCAACTGTACGAAACATAAGTAATGACTTCGATTACTCCTCTGGTCTTGTGTTTATCGGCGGTAACAGAGGCCCGTTGCTGTCTCAGTTTATCGATGATAAGCATTATTTCTCCGCTGGAGGTGTCTGCTCATCATACTGGTGTAGGATTTATCATCTGATGTTTTTTTTCTCTGGTCTATTGGGTTCTAGACTGCTTCTCTTAGTACACATGTTAGATAGACGGATACCTTTGGGAGCGAGATTTTTTTCCATGCTCATTTTTCCATTATAGTTACAAGTTTATGACATCGAATATTTTCAAGTTTTTTCTTACTGTCGCTGACATTGCCATTCCCTATATTCCCGCAAATATCCGAAATATACAGAATTCTCCTCGCACTCAAACGTTTGAGACATGATTTTTTCTCTTCATGCTTGCTCCGGTGGAACATGGAAGCAAATACAAATACAAACAAATTCATGTTTCATTTCCAACAATTTTGAAACAAAGTCGGTTATACATTTGATTTTATTGTACAATTTTATTTCTTCTTATACTCGATACCGTTTCATTACCCCATTTGATAATTCGGTTCCATTCAACTTTATCATGTATTTCTTCACATGACACCTCCTCGGTATCACTATCACACGTTTCAATTTCACTGCTACTGGTGTCCATTCCACTTAATGTAACATAGGGTTTTTCCATATTTTCACTATTTTCCATTTCGTCTATGGTTTGGGTGTATTCCCCCTAATTCACCCAGTCTTTATACGTTCTGCGTTTTGTTGTTAGAGGTAAAGCACTTTCTTTACTGCTCGCACCCTGTTGAGCACTGTCTATCTCATCATTTTGGGAAGCCAGGTCCGATTTATTATGTTCTATCAATACGCCCTTTGCATCCTTAGAGCTTGTATTTTCTCCTTCATTTTAAAGATTATCATATTCAAGATAATGCTGTCATTTGAGATGTTGCCAAAACCAGAACGTGGAACTTGATTTGCCTAATGTTATCTCCGCACTGCAAATAACACATACCCCGTATTATCCTTTTTGGTAATATATTTCCATATCAAACTTGGCGACATCCTTCTACAACAAAAGCAGACCGTTAACTAAATGAGAACCGATCTGATTCCAATTTTATATATACTTTAACATGAATAAATAGGGTTGATGCTGTGATTCCGGCATAATGTAGGTGTATACAAGGTTAATGCGGGCACATATGCCGGCACAATGTAGACACATACACACACTTGTGCAAAAAGGTTTACCATTCGCCGCCAGATACGTTAACACCAAACCTAACCATTTTAACCAATAATTATATATTTTCATTCAGGTTTGATGGTTATGTATGATATTTAGTCATTATTTTGGGCGATGTACATATCAAATCTCTCCAGACAGCTCTATTTTAGGTATTATTTTTTAATATCACACCATGTACACACATACACGCTTTGTACGCATATGCAAGGTCGGTCACGGCATAATGTAGGCGTATACAGGGTTGATGCCGGCATATGCCGGCCTAATGTAGGCGTATACAGGGTTGATGTCGGCATATGACATCATAAGCCGGCATAATGTAGGCGTATACAGGGTTGACGCCGGCATATGATATGCCGGCATAATTTGGGCGTAAAAAAAGTTGATGCCGGCACATGCCGGAATAATGTAGGCGTATACAGGGTTGATACCAGCATATGCCGGCATAATGTAGGCGTATACAGGGTTGATGCCGGCACACATGCCGGCATAATGTAGGCGTATACAGGGTTGATGCCGGCATATGCCGGCATAATGTAGGCGTATACAGGGTTGATGCCGGCATATGCCGGCATAGTGTAGGCGTATACAGGGTTGATGCCGGTATAATGTAGGCGTAAACAGGGTTGATGCCAGCACTATGTAGACACATACACACATTTGTATGCGTGTATGTGATAACATCTGTATCATTTTACTTCGGATCAGTGATTTTTCCATTAGAACAAAGTCCCTTGCTTTTGTTGCCAGATATTTAATGTGGATCAGCTTCATGGCTTGTTAGGTTGAAAAAAATTTACTCATCTTAACCTAACCTTACATAATCTTGACCAGGAATTGTGTCTTCGTGCGAGATTTCCTGCTTACGTATGATACTTATTCATCGATTTATGATATATTCATATCCATCCTCTCCACTTAGCTCTACATTTTGATATATCCTTCGCAGTTTTGATACACACTTCTAATTTTGATCTAGCAAATTTCATCCATTTTCATATGTAAATTACATCGTTTGTTTGATTGTTATAGCTATTTTCCTATGATTCTTGTTGTTTTTACATGTTATTCGCACCCATCAAAACCTAACCCAACCAAACGTTATGTGTGGTATTCAGTCTTTGATATATATATATATATATATATATATATACATATATATATAAATATTTATATATATAAATATTGATTTCAATTGTTGAAACTAAGCTCAAAATGGCAATCATCACATAAATAAATATTGCCATAAACCTATCTTGGGGGTAAATGTTCTAGATGTGATACAGATAGGTATAATATGAATCAGAGTCGGATCAGCTTCTACTCGGTCAACGTTGAGATTTTGTTGTGGAAGGATGGGGTATAGCTTGAGTCACCGTTTGTTTGAAAGTAATGGGGTGATGGAGGTCTGTAATCTTTGTTAAAAAGAAATCAAATTGAATAAACATAAATCCACAAGTAATGTGTGGCGACATCTGAAACCAAGTCATCGTCATGAATATGAAAATTATAGGAAAGAAAAGTCAAATCAGAGGTGCAAGTCGTCAAAGGATGTAGTGCCAGGAGATATTGAAGTGAAATAAGAAAACATAGTGTAAGACCATGTGTCCGTTTGAATGAAACTGGATAAAAATATGAATTACTTGTTACATTCAATCCATCTAAGTTTTAAAATGGGGTCTCTCTGCTAACTGATATGGGTCGAGAGTAACAACGAAATGAATAAAATATATGTTAAAGTGATATTTAGAGTTGTGTTGAGGGCTTCATATGTGTATATCAAAAAATGAATACCATACTTGAGGTTAGGTTAGGTTTTGATGGGTGTGAATAACAGAGGTACGACATCTCAAAGTTAGGATTACTGAACATTTTTGCTGAAGATAATATTCTCACAGACCAAGGTACTCAACAGTAGATATAGCTTCTATATTGAACGATTCTTCAACACAAGCCTTGTTGTACAGTAATGTGTACTCATACATCCATTACTAAGGTGTACACATCCATCCAATACTTGTCCATGTTTGAAAACAAAATTGGTATAAATCAAATAACTTTTCAAAGTGAATTTAAGAGGGCATTCATGACAACACTCGCGTCTAATAGTGCGTACATGTCATTATTCAAGTATAATAGTGCGTTCATGCCATTATTCAAATATAATGGTGCGTTCGTGCCATTATTCAAATATATTAGTGCACGCCGAATAGCGCATGCCAACCCTTATTCGCATCGAATTAATGTTATTCGAATCTTCGAATCCTCATTTGAGACGACATCAAGTACCCAGGGAGTTCCCAAGACAAAAGACGCATTGGTTCAACTTCCTGGGCCAGTATAATTGGATCTAAGACTTCTTTAAATTGAACCTCCCAAAGAGTTGCCGGTGGCTTCCTTTGGGTACACAATTGGATCAAGTTATGCAGTGAAGCTCGTTCTGATCAGAATTGTAAATGTGGAATAGAACCAAAACGCAAGATTTCCATTATTAGCCTTTTGTCGAGTGGTCGTGTCCACGTAACATGGACAACTATTCTTTTTTTTACAATATCATCGACCCATAATTCGTACACAGCTGGAATTCAAATCGGGCTTTGTTTGGAGCTCAACTTTGAAGACATGAAAATGAGGAATAAAAAGGGATCATGAAGTTCTGTGTGGGATGTTGTGACGTAGGTAGAGCAACTAAGCGCCTAGAACTAGGCTATATTAGGCTCTCATAGCTAGGCTCACATAGCTAAGCGATAAGCTGGAGCGGGATGTTCAACGGTTGATGCAGGCGAACAGACGGGTTTGGGTGGATGGATGATTATTCATTTTATGTCATTAACACTTTATTTTAGTATTTCTTCTTTTTCGGGCTCGATTAATTTTTTTCTGCCCTTTTTTCATGGTGATAAATTTTGCATTGGTGATTATTATATATCGAGGTTGGTTGAGACAAGGTGACCCAGAGAAGGGGGGTACTCGTGGGACCCGGGGTATCGGGAACCCAGGGGACTTGGAAGACCAGGAGAATTTGGGGTGACCCACTTGGACCCTTCCGGGGCCGTTTGCGACATCCTTGAGACCCTGCGGGACCCTCTTGAGAAACTTTGGGACCTGCTTGAGGCCCCTCTTAGCCCTGGAACCCACGCTGTAAATCCCATACACAGAAGAAATTATATATGTGAAATGCTAGAGAAGAACAATGAACCATAATGTCTGCGGATTACTAGTGCAGAGGGCGGGGGTCGCGTCGAGGCTGGTCGAGGTGCGTCGAGATCAGTCGAAACATGGTGAGGCGAGTCGAGTTGGTCGCGACGAGCCGAGACTGGGCGAAATGATTCGAGACAAACCGAGATAAGCTAAGACGAGGGACCTGTGGAACTCGGGGGGCCCGGGGGACTTGGGTTACTTGGGTTACCCTCCGGGATTCATCGGGCTCGTTTGGGACCCTTGAGTGCTTGAGTGAAAAAATGCTTGAGTGAAAAAGTTTGTTATTACAGTCCGCATGATAACTAGCGCAGAGGGGGAGAATCACGTCGAGGCTGGTCGAGGTGCGTCGAAATCAGTCGAAACATGTTTGGGCGAGTCGAGTAGGTCGCGACAAGCCGAAACTGGCCGAAATGATTTGAGACAAACCAGCTTTGCGCAGAGGCAGTATCGTCACCAATGAGTGACCAGTGAGTACGAAAACACCATCGCATATTGTTCTTCGCGTCTAAGCTCCAAAGTTTTACAAGTTTCCAGGGTATAAAAACTTTTTTTTGCTGTATCAAAATAAGAGCCGGTCACCGCTCTAAGCCGAATATCGCTCCGAGACCTATTGCGGTGGTATCTATCTACTCGTCACGTAACCACGACCTCACGGAGGCACTAATGACCGGTCTGCTTAACCAACTGCATCATCCCGTACTTCTCCTTAGAAACTTCAACAGCTACCACGACGTGTGGGGATGCGTGAGAACATACCCCAGAAGAGTGATAATGGTCAACACCATGGACACTCACAACCTGGTCCTTCTTAAAGACGGACAACCCACACGGATCACCCTACTTTAGCTCCCCAACTCGTTTGGGGAGTCCTGCCTTCAACACATGAGTGATCAGAACCCAGTGATCATATCGCTCCTTACTAACCGACCAAACAATCCTAACACACAAGAACTTCGATTCAACTACCGGAAAACCAGCTGGGAGGAATACTCGACACATGTCGCATGGGACGATGTGGAGGGCCTTCCCGAAGATATTTCAGAGCACGACCTTATCATACATCTATATGAAAAATTCCAAAGTGCAGCTTCTGCATGCATTCCCCAATATGTACCCTCAACCTTTTTCCCCAAAACCTTGGTGGTGCCCGGAGGTACAAGAAGCAAGGGATCGGAGTGACAGGATGTGCGAGGCCTTCCGCCGCGCACGTTTCCCCAGGAACCGAGTAGCCTGGAAAAGGAAGCTGCCGTGTTCCGCAAACTTAGCGTGGATAAGAAGCGAGAAAGCTGGACCCAACTAGTTAATACAATCAATCGAAACACCCCTCTTTCCCAAGTGTGGGGAAAAATCAGACGTATCCAAGTTCGCCCCGAGCGACCTATCCACATGCTGTCGGACGAAGACACTATCTATTCTTCATACGCGGATATCGCGGACAAACTAGCTCAGACTTTCAGCCAAATATCACAATCAACAAACTATACGGCTTCTTTCCAACAGGAAAAGATTCTAAGAGAAAGTGAGCATATCGACTTCACTTCCACCACAAATGAAGCTTTCTCCATCCATAAACTACAATATGCAATTGACCACACTCGTGAAACCTCACCCGGGCCGGACCTAGTGCACATCAACATGATCAAACACCTTCCTGGCAACGCTCTCCAGCACCTACTAAATGTGTTCAATACGCTGTATTTAAATTCTTTCTTTCCCAACCAATGGCGGGAATCCGTAATTATCCCGATACCCAAACCCGGAAAATATCACAGCGACCCACATAACTATCGTCCCATTGCCCTAACTAGCGTACTATGTAAGACTATGGAAAGAATGATAAACTCAGGCATAGTCAACTACTTTGAAACGGACCAACGGACCACCTCGTACGATCAGAATCAGACATTAGACAGGCCTTCGTCCGAAGAGAACATGTGGTTTCTATATTTTTCGACGTTGAAAGAGCATACGACACTACGTGGAAATACGGGATCATGAAGGAGCTCCACCGTAAAGGTTTGAGAGGTCGCCTACCACTTTTCATCCACCAATTTCTACAAAATCGCATCTTCAGGGTCAAGGTTGGCGACACTCAGTCTCCGTCATATCCGCAAGAAATGGGCGTTCCCCAGGGAAGCGTCCTCAGTGTCACTCTTTTTATCCTCATAATCGATCAGTTAGCCGACATTCTTCACAGAGACGGAAGACTGCTCTCATCGCTATACATGGACGACCTACAAATAAGTTACAGACACTCCAGCCTCATAACAATTCAACATGAACTCCGGAAGTGCCTAAGCCTAATCAGGAACTGGGCTTCCCTGAACGGATTCCGATTCTCGCCCCCCAAAACTAAAAGCATGCACTTTACCCTTGTGCCCGGCTTACACATGAAACCAGACCTAACGCTGCACAACACCCCTCTAGTATACGAAAAAACTATAAAATTCCTGGGTCTTCAATGGGACCCTAAACTCACGTGGTGACCCCACATCGCAGCCCTGGCGACTCGCTGCAAAGGGTCGACGGGACTTATCCAATCGGTCACATCCCTGAAGTTCGGTGCCGACATGGACACCGGAATGACGCTGTTCGGAGCAATAATACGATCGCGCATAAACTACGGAGCCGTTGTCTACGGTTCAGCAGCCAAAACTACTCTCGACCATCGCAAACAATGCTTTGCGTATCACAACCGTCGCGTTCCGCTCCACTCCAATCGAATCACTTAACGTGCTCGCCATCGAACTTCCACTTCCGCTCCGGCGAGACTAACTTTCACTACAATACTATTTTAAGACTAGAAGTCTTATCAACAACCCAGCAATCAGCCACATCACTAACATGACCGATAAGCGCCTTTTTGCGACTGAAAAGAATATATGCCCACCGTTTTCCCTACGTGTGGACAACCTGCTGACCTCGCTTAACATCAATCGTAAAGTTATTAAGCCTTCATTTTCCTACCGAATCCTTCAAATTAACACACCAACATGGATGATCAACCCACCACCGGTCAACCTAGACCTGCAAATCCACCCTAAAGCAACTACTCCAACCAACGCGTACCGGCAGGAACTCCTAAGAATTCTCGAGGAAGAATATTTAGAGCACCGCCACATATACACTTACGGCTCCAAAACCGCGGACGGAGTGGGAGCCGCCGCTGTGTGCAAGGACACCTTACTCTCGGCCACCCTCCCTTAAGAGACCTCCGTGTTCTCTGCGGAGCTTCGCGCACTCGAACTAGCCGTCTCTATCGCAAAAACACATCGCTTCCCCAAATACGTCGTATTCTCAGACAGTCTGAGTGTCCTCACCCAGCTTGAAACACTGCACTACGAACGAACATCCAGTTCTACGTAAGATGCAGCACGATCTCTTTGTGATGACCGAGACTGGTCAGGCAGTAGAATTCTGCTGGATCCCCGGGCACGCGGGAATAAGAGGAAAAGAACTTGCGGACTCGCTTGCTAAACTGGCATCTACTCACCAGAACAATTTTTTGCAATACATTACCGGGACTGGTTCCCTATCATCAACTCCCATATAACATCCCGATGGGATGAAATGTGGCAACAGAGTGGACAAAAAAGGCTTTCAGTCAAACCCTCAGTCGGAGAATGGGAAACAAAGTTCACCAACAGAAAAGACCAAGTGTTCATCAACCGCTTGTGCACGGGACACACGTGGATAACTCAAAACCACCTGATGGATGTCGACATAGGACCAAACGCGCCACCTTGCCCCTGTTGCCACCAAGTGGCTATCAGCGTGAAACACTTACTGATGGATTGCAACTCACTCACGACAGCCGGACGAGCGTTCCTAGATCCCCCGTGCAACCTACAAAGCCTACTCACGGACCCAACGTACCGTAAAAAGCTTATCATTTTCGGTAAACACACCGGTCTATACGAAGCTGTCTTAACCTCAAACAACTGTGCAAATGAGTTGGTCTCTTCACCCCATTACGCACAGTAATAACAACACATTTCACGAAGATACGCATTAACTATTTACTCTCGCGTACGCGCTAGTACGCGAATATGTCATCATTGAAATATGTACTGACTTCATCTTGACAAAACTAATATTTTCGCACGCGAGGCCGTGCGGACTTACCTGAATCAACGACGGTCGCGCCCTACGGGGGAGCCTATTATGACTCACGTTGAGGCTCTGGTGGAAATGAAGCCCAAATCAAATCAAATTGAGACAAGTCGAGACGAGCTGAGACGAGGGGTATCGGAGGACCCGAGGAGCTCGGGAAAACCCGGGGGACTTGGGTTATCCTCCAGGATTCAGCGGGCTCTTTTGGGACCCAAGGGACCTATGCCCCCCCCACCCTATCCCCTTGAATAATAAGTGTGAAATCAATAATCTGAGCAGTGTTTCTGCCCATGGCAAACCTGACCTTACTCTCTTCTTCACGATCCCCAACTTTGTCATGTATTATAATGCTGGTGTATTGGTGCGGGATTTCCTATTTGTGATTTTGTGAATGGGTGTTTTTTCTTCAGTCTGTTCTCGCTCGCGCGTGCACAGACCATATGTAGTTTCTGGTGTTGACCTGGAATGCGTAGCTATCAAACCTTGTGTTGCGGTGCTGTCGTAGCTGACTTTGTTCGTGTAGCCGTAAACCTTGTACCAGTCTCGACGATGCTACCTGTTCGCACTAGCGTGCGTACATATTACTCTTGAAGTTTAAAATTATTGGAAGCGGAAATCCGTTTCGTCTAAGCGTGTTTCTCGTGCGCACCAGCGTGCGTCTGACATTGCTCAAATTTTCACATTTTCTGACTAACAGCGTTGTTTTTTTTTCTCGCACACTGAGGCGAGCGCGCCTACAGGATTTCATGCTCATCGAGCCCTACGAGGAAGCCTATTATAACTCGCATTGAGGCTCTGGTGGAAATGAGAATCAAATTAAATCAAATCAAATCAAAAGCAGACGGGCGGACACTCAGGTGGAAGGACGGACAGACGCACGGAAGTAACGGCCTAAGCTCTTAGTAGCTTGAAAGGCCGAGGGCTTAAATTGAATAAGCTAGCAGACATGAAAAGCGTCGGCCAGCTTATATAGATAGTTACCGCTATCACTAACAAGCGTACGCATTAACAATACACGCTAAAGACTGCATGCCCTGGTACCCGTCTGTGCGGAACATTGCACAAAGCTGCAAACCCATCAAAGCAATCAAATAAATACTCTCGATTAATGTTGCAATAATACGCAGTATATTCTCTGGGGTGAGCGTAAGTCTTCACCCCTTCAAGAATTACTACATCTTTGATACCATGGCTAATACTAACCGGATTGTCATAGCATAACATAGAATGATGGATTCGATAGTTATTACACGTAGTGATAGGTATTCAATTCATCTGTGAACTTGGATAATTGAAATGTATAATGGCTCAGTGACGCAGACCAAAGAGATGTAAATGCACATCACGCGCCCTACGGGGGAGCCTATTATGACTCACGTTGAGGCTCTGGTGGAAATGAGGCTCAAATCAAAAGCATATCACTGGGACGATTGTCCAATGGATGATATTGCTGTGTTTATGCAGACCCTGATAAACTCGTTTGAACGTAACAGTAGATTTGCGTAGAATGTTCTCACTCTATACCATACGTTTAAAGAAGCATCCTCCCAGTTCAGCTTTGTTGTATATCAGTAGCTCGAGAGGCAGGAGGCGGATGCCACCACCAGTCTAAGGTATCCTGAAACGCATAAACACATGATTAATAACCAATTAAATGGAGAACTCGCGAGCAATTTTCTAGTACTGTTCTGTAAGTTCGAATCGCTGACACGGAAATGTGGGTGCCGTTATGTGCGAATCACCCCCACCCCTCCTTGATGGACGACTGGTCGTTGACTGGTCTTGCATTGTCTGTCTAGAAAAGTACGGGCGAACATTCCAGGCATGCAGCACTAAATAACATAGTCAAGAAGGACTTGCTGAGAGCTGGCATCCTGTGCTTGTGGGAGCCTGTTGATTCGAGCAGAGGAGGCGATACGAGGCCGGATGGAACGACCACCATTTCTTGCTGGAATGAAGAAGCCCCACCGAGTATCATCCTATGAACAGTGCCCTGACCGCAGGTTCGGCCGTCAACGTCGCTGGAAGACGCAAACGTCTGCCATAGCGATCTGACGAGACTCTTTCAGTTTGCGCCCCCAACAATGGATACGCTGGGTACATACGAAGGAAACGACGGTATTTAACCAAAGAGAATGGACGCCGTTTGATTACGCCCAATGGGGACCATCAGGAAACTTCGTGGTTCCATCAACGCATGAATTGCCGGAACCAAAAAAAAACTAAGGGAAAGGTTTCAGCGGGTTGGGTAACTTTTATAATGGAATTTCCTATACCATACGACTATTTACATGTCAAACTTTTTCAAATATTCCAATATTTGAATAATAACAATTAAATCACGATTTTTTAACGTCATATGACAATAAGTGTTTACAAAATGGCAGCGTGCAAAGTGGTCGACAAGTTCCGCTTTGCCCTTCATGTTCCAAGATTAATACTCTCGAAGAAATGGTCCGGTCCATCTAACTCACGAACAAACGTTTTAAGTGGACTGAACTGGTATGTCAACCTCACAGAAATACCTTCCATAATAAGTTCAGCAGAGCTACATAGAGTTGTCATGCTGTCATTATTTGAATTTAAAAATTATTATAACTATTTTATCATTGATATGGGGTCTTTTTGACATTTTCTGGACAAGGATTGAAGCAATTAAGGATGCTATAGGACTCGTGTTGAAGCATCAACGACAGCAAATTAAGAATGGTATAGGACTCGAGTTACGGCATCAACGAAAGCAAATTATTGACAGTAAAAGACTCGTGTTACGGCATCAACGAAGGCAAATTATAAATGCTATAGGACTCGTGTTAAGGCATCAACGACAGCAAATTAAGGATGCCATAGGACTCGTGTTAAGGGATCAACGACAGCAAATTAAGGATGCTATAGGACTCGTGTTATGGCATCAACGAAGGCAAATTATAAACGGTGAAGGACTCGTGTTACGGCATCAAAGAAGGCAAATTATAGACGGTAAAGGACTCGTGTTACGGCATCAACGAAAACTTATTCGTTAGCGTTCATCAGATCAACAGGCATTATTGCTATCTTGCGGTTAGCGGTGTAACAGCGTCGAGTCTGATCTCGTGAATAAGGAGACATCCGCACTTCATGCACCTGCCTTTAGATTGACCCATTTTACACTATGAATAAGCTAACCGCCTTTTCTCTCTTCCTTAGTACGGATCCGGGAGTGTCCCTGTTTCAGCATGGAGCAGAGAGACGCTCACCCACTAACCCATTTCTTACAGATGTTCGAGTTAGTTTCTCGTGCTGCTTTCGGTTGGCAGCACGCACCGATTACCTATCGAAATAATATTTGTTAGATGTCCTGAAATACTTGGAGATGCCCTTCTGGCATTTCACATGAATCATATTGAAATAATATAAACTATTTCCTTGTGATGACCGCATTCCTCCCACCCTGAAATATATTCCCTTGTACAATATAGATAACTGACCGCCTTCTCTTCTTAAGCACAGATTCGGGTGGGACCTGGTGCAGCAATGGCAGACACACGTGTTCAGAGACTTACTCTACTGAACACTAGGGAAAACCACTCCCAGGAAACTGAGAATGGTTCTCACCTATAGTTTTATCAAAATTTCACGATTTTCCTGATAAATTTCGACCTACTGAACATTAGGGAAAACCACTCTCAGGAAACTGAGATGGTTCTCACCTATAGTTTCATCAAAATTTCACGATATTTCTGACAAATTTCGACCTAGACTTTAGATCAGCCAAGGTCAGGTCTATCATAGGAGATGTCCCTCCGACGTCTCACCTTGAAGTGCGACAGCCTTCAAGGAACCACTTGCGTACAGAAGACTTGATCTTCTGAGCACATGAGGGAGGACCACTGCCCGGGAAACTAGGTGTGGTGCTCTCTTCAAATATGCACATACTTGTCAAAATTTGAATACCCATTGGTCATTCGAAGTAGACTCAATACCTAGTTGGAGTCCGTCTGACCCAACCTCTGGGGCAAGCCGACAGGCATGCGCTCGAGGAAAAATAGGAGTCTGCTGAGCGTATGGGCGTGGCCGTCTCTGCTCGACCGTCCGAGATGCGACCGCCTGGAACCTGAATTCTTCACTTCGCTTCTTGTTCGCCCCGTTCCTAAAATTGTCGATCTGACACTCGACCTTTTTTTCTCCGGGGCTGAAATGCCCCGGGTAGTAGTCGAGTGGTTGTAGTAGGTAGAGGTGATGGTAGTGGTGGTCCTTCTCTTTCTGAACTTACAACCTTCCTTTTTCTGTATGTGTGCGTGAATTTCTAAAGCCTCGTTGACTATCCCTCACTCTTCTTTCAAGGAAATACTCGACATGAGCACTCGTGCTCGTTTGTTTTCATTACTCCAATCTAATCTAATCTACTACTACTACTACTACTACTACTACTACTACTACTACTACTACTACTACTACTCCTACTCCTACTAATACTAAGTTTAGTTTTCCCAATCTAGTTCCCATTTTGTACAGCGCGCATTATGGATCCCGTCTTCACAAGTCCCTTGCAATGATACTTAACTTCCTTTGATTTGGTCACCGCTCAAAGCAATAAGTTGAGTAGATGACGACAAAACGTAGCGCAATGAACACATCACAATGCAGCTGTGTTCTTTGTTTTCCCACTCAAATCGAGAATGAACAGCTTGCTGATATTGCGTGACTCCAATACCAAAACCGGTCACGAATAGAAACCTCACTATGGCCTACGTTAGGGCTCCTGCGAGAACGAGCCCCCTAATCTAATTCAGCAGCAGTGATTAACGTGCAAGAATAATTTGTTCGATGAGGCATACCAGGACTTGATAGCTTCGTGCAAACATCATACGGTTCTCGGCAGGCCTGCATTAGTAACGTTGATGGACGCCATGAGGCGTGCCATAGACAAAGCAAAGGGAATTGTGGGTGGTGCGCGTTAGAAGGTGTAACAGTGTTTCACATTAACCAGCGCAAGGAAGGGACTTGTGAGACGTGGGGGCCCTGAATAATGCTTGCGAGTTTGCGCAGCCACTTTTCTCTGGACAATCCTACGATATTTGACGGCGATCCAACAGCTTACCGTGTGAGGAAGCGTTAGAACAGTTTGTGCACTTTTCCCCACACGCAAACGGTACTACCCGTGATATTTACGTGCATTTGTTTAATTTTTGTCGATATAATCTGATCAAAATTACGATGATGATGTCATGAACAGCGAATCTATGAATGAAAGGTGAAATGATGTTTGAAGTCCCGAAAGCCTTGAGCCTTTTGAACGATGAGTCAAGCTTCGAATTTTCAGCCAATGAACACGCTCTCTCCTGCGTGTTTTGTGGTGGATGGATGATTATTCATTTTATAGATCAATACTTTTTTTCGTATGTTACCATTTCTTCTTTCTTGGGCTACATTATTTTTCTCTGCCCTTTTTTCATGGTGATAAATTTAGCATTGGTTATTTTTTTTTATCTATCGAGGTTGGTTGAGACAAGGGGACCCAGAGAAGGGGGGTACTCGTGGGACCGCGGGACTAGGGGAACCCGGGGTTCCGGGAATCCGGGGGCTTGGAAAACCAGGAGGATTTGGACCCTTCTGGGACGCTTTGGAACACCCGTCAGACCCTTTGGGACCCTCTTGAGAAACTGTGGGACCCTTTAGAGGCCCCTCTAAATCCTGGAAACTCTGCTCCCTCCACCCAACGCTGTTAAACCCATACACAGAGGAATGTATAAATGTGGAGTGCTTGAATAGAGAAATAACTTATTACAGTCCACAGCATTCCTGTTGAGGCATGTCGAGTGGGTTGCGACGAGCCAAAACTGGCCGAATCAATTCGAGATACACTGAGATGAGGGGACCCAAGGGACCCGGGTAGCTCGGGGTCCCTGAGGATTTGGTTTACCATCTGGGACCAATCGCGCTCCTTTGGGACCAGAGGGACCTCTGCCCCCCCCCTATCCTCTAAACAATAAGCATGATGTCAATAACTTGAGCATTTTTTCAGCTCATGATGAACCTGCCCTTTCTTTCCTCTTCACGATCCACAATTGAATAAAGTAATGCTAGTGTACTTGTGCTAGAGTTCCTGTTTGTAATTTTGTGAATAAGTGTTTTTTCAGTCCGTGCTCACTCGCGCGTGCGCGGACCATATGTAATTTCTGTTGTTGACCTTTACCGCGTACCTATAAACCTTGTGGTGCGTTGCGGTTGAAGTTGGTCTGATCCGTGAAGCCGTAGACCTTGTCCCAATTTCGACGATACTATCTGTGCGCACTGGCGTGCGTACATATTACTCTTGAGGCTCTGAGGGGTTGGAGGCAGGGATTCGTTTCGTCTGAGTCTTTATCTTACCTGAATAAATAAACTGCCCCACTTCGAAACTAGACCGCGTAGCTGTAAACACTCTGTTGCGTTGCTGTCGGAGCTGACTTTGCCCGTGTAGCCGTAAACCTTGTACCAGTCTCAACGATGATACCTCTGCACACTATCGCGCGTACATATTACTCAAAGTTCAAAATGATTAGAGGCGAGGATTCGTTTCGTCTGAGTCTTACCTGAATATAATCAACCTACTTGGTCGTGTTGCGTTGCTGTCGGAGCTGACTTTGTCCGTGTAGCCGTAAACACTGTACCAGTCTTGACGATACTACCTGTACGCACTAGCGTGCGTACATGTTACTCTTGAAGTTCTAAATGATTAGATGCGGATATGCGTTTCGTCTCAGCGTTTTTCACGTGCGCACCGGCGTGCGTCTGACATTGCTAAAATTTTCACATTTTTCTGACGTTAACAGCGTTGTTGTTTTTTTTCTCGCACACTGAGGTGTGCGGGCCTACAGGAATCCATGATCATCGAGCCCTACGAGGAAGCCTATTATGACTCGCGTTGAGGCTCTAGTGGAAATAAGGATCAAATCAAATCTCCTGCGTGTTCATTGGCTGAAATCCCAAGGAGGCGTGACTCATCGTTCGAAAGGATTAAGGCTTTCAATACTTTGAACATCGGATGCAGAGGGTATTACTCACGTTAGGTGTTCGATTGCTTGAAGGGAAACTGAAGTGTTCGATCGTCGAATGATGACTTATTTCAGATATAGATTTGGAGATGGAAGGTTGTTTGATGAAAGCTCCTGATTAGCAGCAATTCTTGAAAGGGAATGGTTTGTTGACATTTGAGAAAAACTCAGTTTCCAAATGTGGTAGTCAGCGAACGGTGATGAATAAAGTAAAGCCAAGTAAAGCTCCGGCCTTTGATATTTTCACAGACCCTTGCTATTTGCACAGTCCATTGATACTTCCACAGGCTAAAAATACTTGCACAATCCATTGATACTTGCACAGGCCGTTGATATATGGACAGTCCATTAATACTTGCACAGTCCATTGATACTTGCTCAGTCCATTGATACTTGCATAGGCCATGGATGCTTGCACAGGCCTTTGATACTTACACAGTCCATTGATCCTTGCATAGTCCATTGATCTTTGCACAGTCCATTGCTTCTCGCACAAGCCATTTATCCTTGCACATGCCAATGATACTTGCACAAGCCATGGATGCTTGCAGCGTCTATTGAGACTTGCGCTAGCCAATAGCAGTAGAACTTGTCGCCCAATAATGTGTTCTGAATTGATTCTGATCGGTTTTAATAGCAGAACCGTCCATGACTCGTCCAGGGGCTCGTGGCGCCGGTTGTCCAGCATTCGTGCTTGACTCGTCCAGGGGCTCGTGGCGCCGGTTGTCCAGCATTCGTGCTTGACTC
>SDVV010006112.1:0-18688 GCA_016164225.1 Gammarus roeselii
CTTTAAATGGTTCTATTGGGGTACGCTTGGTCACTAACTGCTGCTCGTTATATATATTTATTCGATTCTGGTATGAATAGTGTTATAGCAAGTTTCTGGAGGGGTGGGGTTGTAGGGATCCCGTTGGCAAGAAGTTAGATGTCCTCCTGGGAAATTTAGGTAAGTTTGCTCTAAGCTGTTCTTTGTCTGATCAGTAATTTCCGTGGCATGATTGCTATGTTTGAGTGTCTGTATCGTTATAAATTTATGGATGCTTTATTGATTCTATATATTTTTTCTGTACTTATATGTTTGTTTTCTTATCTAATTGAGGGTATAATTGACTCCTTTTAGCGGAAGGATGCTTGGTACCAGCTTGTTATTGACTTTTAGGCAACGTTATGTGTTTCCATCGATTAAGTTCATATGTATATAATATCTATAGGAATAGAATGGATTATTAGTCTGGTAGTTGGCGAGTTGATGTTTGTATTTTTGGGTTGATACAGCAGCTTCGTTCGAGAATCTATCTATCCATTATATTGTGTTAAGTATTCTTAGTAATGTTTGGTTGATTGATGTTGAATTTGTATTTTTTTATGGAATTTTGAATAGTAATTTCCTTCAGTTATAGAAATTTTAGGATATTTTAGGTTGGCATCTTCCACATAAGGCTTAATTGGTAGAATTTTGCATCATTGTGGTATTTTATATGTATATATGGCATTCTATTACGACTAAGCCGTGGTTACTTCAGGCAAAGATATTTTAATTTAACCCTGTTTTGGACTGAGTTGAGGCTAATTTCATCAGATTTTGTATGTACTATACAGTTTGTACGTAGAAGTATTCCACATCATTTACAAAAGGTTTCAGTTATGTTGCACGTATGTCAAGGTATCTTATTCACATTAGTTGTTTGTTTGGTTACAAGCTAGTTTTTTCTTGTTCAGCACGTTTTTCAATGTATGTTTTGGGTATGGTAGAAAATGGATCTTCTTGCTTCATTATAACTTCAGAGTTTTAGTATGGGTCTTTCAGTTTTGTAGGTTCTCTGTTCATTTTCCATCTTCGATGCAGGGTATGGGGTATTTTTGTACAATTTTATTAATTTTAGGATACATTACGTTTGTATCTGCAATGTAGAACATTATTTCAGGAATAATTTAGTTACACGTTGTTATGTCATGTGTTTTTTATATGTCTTCTTACATCCTGGCACAATATTTGACATGGTTATTATAGATATAGAATATTGGATTTGTTACAAACTCGGAATTGCTGTTAGGGTATTGTATGTTTATTGAAGGACTATTCTTCAATGTTTAGGAGGAGTTAGAGATGTGAATTATAGCAGAGTTGAGAATCTTATGATTCTTTCCACGATAATCATAGGAATGTATGTTTAAGAGGTGTAAGTCCATACTGCATCTCTGTGGAATTTTCGTCATTGACCCCTAGCAAGTGTATAGTGTAACGTTTTAGAAAACGATTTCCTGGCTGGAGAGGTCCTGGTATAAAGGCGGTTTACACTCTTTGGTGGTCATTTGGGATTCATCCAGATTCAACGTGAATTATGTACGTTCTTGTAGACGTTGATCTTAAGTTCCATGGGTTTGTTAGTGAGGTTATCCGACAAGCTGCTCATTGTTGTAGTGGCTTACTTAAGTCATCAGTGTACAGAAGTCAAGCTTTTTATGGCCACACTCTTTGACACTCATGCCAGCCCCATTCTTGACCACTGTACCTGTGTCTAGATTCTTAGTTATGTCCAGGATGTGACTTTGCTCGACGTTGTTCAGAAACGATGGGTTAAACAGATGCAAGGTATGTCTGAAGTATTGTACCGTGACTGGGTGTTACCTCTAAATTTGTTATACATCAGTGGTAGATTGCTGAGAAGTTGCCTAGTAAAGCATTGTAGAGTTCGTTGTTATGACACAGTGGGCTTGGATTTTGTCCTGCTAGAGGCGTAGCTGAAGTTAGGTCTAGGAATTTGTTATTGATTGGAACAGGTATCGTAGCAAAAGTAACATTATTCACATTATTTCAGTGTTAAATGTCAGATATTTTTGGTATGGAAATTATGTTATCAGTATACGATCTTAGTCATGAACCAGATCACGTGGGGATATTGGAGTATGATTAATCATTTGGGTGGGGGTAGGATACACCATATATAATAGTTAATCATTGGTGCTTAGAGTAGAGTAGAGAATCTTATTCAGCTATTTCTAGTTGTTGCTGTATATTTTGATAGGATATCATAGAAATATATCTGTCATCGATATAAATTCGCCTAATTTCATTGAATATTTGGTCTAAAAAAAAGCTTATTTGGATGTAATGATCCAAAATATTGATATGTTCTACCTCTCGACTCCAGTTCCATGTCGTCTTGGAGAGCTAATCTATCGGATTTATGTAGAGTGTTAGTGTTAAAGTTATTCAATAATTTGATATACATCTCAATTATGTTATCCGCTCGCATGTCTTTACTATATGCTTATTCCCGCATATCTTACTTCTATAAATGTTTGTAAGACGTTTACATTTGTTCACTTAGAAATTATTGATTAATTCAGGCTTTGTTATGAGATTGCGTTCCAATTCAGAATATCTGTCTTATTTGATCGTTCACAATATCCACTATAGCATTTTTCACTAATGGTTTGTGATGATGACCGTAAACCTAACTCATCCTAACCTTATATAACCAAGGATTATTTTTCCCCCTGTTTTCATTTTTATGTTAGGTTTTTCTTCATTGATTTAAGCTTTATTCTTATCAAACCTATCCACTTGACTCTGTAGTTTTACCAATCTTAAGCAGATTGTCTGCCTATATATATTATTTTTTTCACTTTACTTGTTACAAGTCTAGTAATATCGACTAATTTCAAGTAATGTTAGGTGATCGCTCGTTAGTAGACTTTAGAGTTCAAAACGTTTATGTAAGCTGCCGCATATGTCAGTGATTGTTATGGGTGTTAAAGAGTTAGCAAGTTTTATGTATGGTTTTACTGTTGGAATAAGATTTATTTTTGTAGTGTTGGATGTGTCGCTCCTACCATTTTCGTCTATTATAACGAATATTGAATAAATCCACTCTAACATATTTACTACAAATCTGTTATGAAAGGTCCGCAGTCAACAAGATCTAGGATAGAAACCATGTCTAAGGTACCTAATTAGCGAAATATATATCAATGCACGACGACATAGATCATATATCAGTGAATGCAAAAAAAATGCAAAAGAGTTATCAGGTATTTGCCTTTTATTTCCTACAATTTTCATATTCTTGACGATGACTTCGTTACAAGATCTGATCGGACTCTGATTAACATTCTACCAACCTGTCAAACATCTAAATAATTTATCTCGAGATGGGTTTATGGCATTATCTCACGCCTGAAACATATTCTTCTACTGATTTTGACAATTCGATGTTACCTCCGACGGACACGAAGTTTGCAATTCTTTGCTATACCTTTGAGTTTAGTATAATATAATCATTTCAATCAGGCTTTACATAGTTTTATTAGTATTTATTGACATTATTTACAGACCTTACTGTCATCATCAATGACATCTACCTGTTTTTTGATTTGAAACAGCATGGTTTAAACATCTAACCATACCCATTATCACTATATTTCAGTTTCTTCTCAATATCTTTCATATACTCTATTACAGTATAGCTTTGATGCGAATACTGAAAGCTATTCCGTTACCGTGAGTCCACAAATGTATTTCTTCTTCTTGAGCCTTAACTATACGATTATTCTCTCATTCAAAGTCATTCTGAAATTCATCATTGATAAATGTAGCATACGATCCAGATTTTCTTCTGTTCATAGGCATAATTTGTTTGCTACTACATCAGCTTTATTACAGGCACGATGATGATTTTTCTACGTGGATCATATCAATTTCGAGATTTGCTTTCTCAGTTCCCTTAATCTTTGTTACATTCGACTGTAACGTGTCGACATCAGTTACGCACAGCCGACTTCCTTTTTCCTGCATCCGTATATGAATGATATCTCCCACTTTTTTTATTCATGTTTAAAGCATTCTGAGATAACTAATATTTTCAACATAAGTCAATATTTTTTCGATCCAACTCATTTCATCTTCGAAGATTTCTTCTTCCAACACTTGTAAAAAAAATTTGAGATACGAGACACATTTTTGTTTATTCTATGACGAGACGTGTGTCTACGCCTTGATTTTCGGTATGCAGCTAGCTATTATAAGTTGATTACATGTTGTTTTTCACAAATCATTTGAACTAACATTGCTCGCCTAGGTCATCAATTGTGTATGTATGTATGTGTATAGGGGTGTGTACGTATGTGCATGTGTATGTTCAAGCGTATGAACATGTTACACGAGCGGAAAAAATGTTTAACAAACATTTAAATTCAAAATTTAGAAAAAAAATGAAATTTTCGATGGATGACAGAGTCAAGTCGGTCTATTGAAATGAAAACTTGGGTAATTAAGTAAATTGTTATCCCTCTAAAATTTTAAATATCATCTACATTGTGAATTTTAAATTTTTGTTATAATTTTTTTTAACCCGTGTAACACGTACATACGCCGAAGCGGAGATATTGAATTAAAATAAGAAAAATATAGAGTGAAGTCATGTGTCCGTTTGTATGAAACTGGATACAAATTTTAATTATTTGTAGCATTCAATCCATCCAAGTTTGAAAATGGGGCCTCTCTGCATACTAATTTGGGTCGAGAGTGACAACGAAATAAATGACATGTATTTTAAAGTGATATTTGAAGTAGTCTGGAGGGGTTCAAATGTACATATCAATGACTGAATACCATACATAAAGTTAGGTTAGGTTATGATGGGCGTAAATAACATGTTAAAGTGATGTAGAATTGTGTTAAATCAGAAATAATATGAAATACCTGTAACATTCAAACCAAAGTTCGAAAATGGGTCCTCTCTGCTAACAAATATGGGTTCGAGAATGACAACGAAATAACTTATATGTTAAAGTGATTTGTGGGTAACAATGACTGAATACCGTACATAGGTTAGGTTAGGTTTTAATGGGTGTGAATAACATGCAAAAATTAAAAACCAAATGAAAAAAGGTATAACAATTAAAACAAACGATGCAATTTACAAATGAAAATGAATGAAATTTGGTAGATCAATATTGGAAGTGTATATCAAAACTGCAAATGATAAATCAAAATGTAGAGCCATGTGGAGGGATTTGATATGCATATATCATAAATCAATGATGAAGTATCATATGCATGCAAGAAAAAATCTCGAACGATGACACATAATTCCTAGTTAAGTTGGTTAGGTTAGGTTAGGTTAGGTTAGGTTAGGTTGCCTATTGCATCTGACAGTGAATGGTAGCCCTTTTTGCACAGAATGTGTGTAAATGCATACATGGTGTCGATACATGTGCCGGCACAGTGATGCTAATGACCCTGTTTATATGTACGCATTGTGTCGACACATGTGCCGACACAGTGAGGCTAACGACCCCGCATATGCATGTAAAAGTATATGTGTATACCTGGTGTGTGACATTATATATAATTATATATATATTTATATATAAATATATAATTATTTGTCAAGTTGGTTAGGATGACTAGATCTCTAAACCTAATGTCCCGTGAAACTGTTCCACATTAAAAAGTGTAACAAATTGAAGTGCATTAGTTCTCTTGGATCCTACCTGCTGAGTCTCATCAAAACATGTAACAGAGATATCGATACAAATTCTGGAATTTAAACATTCGCAAAAGGATGTTTGCTGGATCAAATTGAAGAACTGTATTAAACCACTTTTGATATGTTAAACATACAACCCAAGAGGAGAGTATCATACATATCTATATCATACATAAGCATCAAACTTGAATAAAATACATGACAATTGATTAGAAAAGGTTAAGTCACCTAGGTATTAATGTATTTGGCAGTATATGGTACTAATAAAACTATGTAAAGCCTCAATGAAATGATTATATTATATTAAACTCAAAGGTAAAGCAAGAATTGCACACTTCGTGTCCGTCGGAGGTAACATCGAATTATCGAAATCAGTAGAAGAATATGTCTCAGGCGTGAGATAATACAATGAACCCATCTCGAGATAAATGATCTAGATGTTTTACAGGTCGGTAGGATGTAAATCAGAGTCCGATCAGATCTTGAAACGAAGTCATCGCCAAGAATATGAAAGTTGAAGGAAATAAAAGGCAAATCACTAATAACTCTTTTGCATTTTTTTGCATTCACTGATATATGATCTATGTCGTCGTACATTGATATATATTTCGCTAATTATGTACCTTAGATATGGTTTGAATTCTAGATCTTATTGACTGCGGACCTTACATAACAGATTTGTAGTAAATATGTTAGTGTGGATTTATTCAAAATTCGTTATAATAGACGAAAACTGTAGGAGCAACACATCCAACACCACAAAAAAATCTTATTTTAACAGTAAAACTATACATAAAACTTGCTAACTCTTCAACACCCATAACAATCACTGACATATGCGGCAGCTTACATGAACGTTTTGAACTCTACAGTCTACTAACGAGCTATCACCTAACATTACTTGAAACTAGTCAATTTTGCCGAACTTTTAACAAGCAAAGTGAAAAAAATAATATATATAGGCACACAATCTGCTAAAAAATGGTAAAACTACAGAGCTAAGTGGATAGATTTGATAAGAATAAAGCTTCAATCAATGAAGAAAAACCTAACATAAATATGAAAACGGGGGGGGAAATATTGCTGGTTAGATTAGGTTCGAATGAGTTAGGTTTACGGTCATCATCACAAGCCTTTAGTGGAAAATGCTACAGTGGATATTGTGAACGCTCAAATTAGACAGATATTCTGAATTGGAACGCAATCTCATAACAAAGCCTCAAATATTCAAACATTTCTAGGTAAACAATTATAAACGTCCTACAAATATTTATAAAAGTAAGACATTCGGGAATAAGCATCTAGTAAAAACATGGGAGCGGATAACATAATTGAGATTTATATTAAATTATTTTATAATTTTAACCTTAAAACTTTACATATATCCGATAGATAAGCTCTCCAAGACGACATGGAACCGGAGTCGAGAGGTGAAACATATTGATATTTTGGCTCATTACATCTAAATAAGCGTATTTTTTACCCAATATTCCTGAAATTAGGCGAATTTATATCGATTACAGATATATTTCTATGATATCCAATCAAAATATACAACAACTATACAATAGATAAATAAGATTCTCTACTCCACTCTAAGCACCATTGATTAACTATTACATATGGTGTATCCTACCCCCACCCAGATGATAAATCATACTCCAATATCCCCACGTGATCTGGTTCATGACTAAGATCGTATACTTTTAGTATAATAGCCATACCAAAAAACATCTGACATTTAACACTGAGGTAAGGCAGATAATGTAATTTTTACTACGATACCTGTTCAAATATATAACAAATTCCTTGACCTAACTTTTGCTACGCCTCTAGCAGGACAAAATCCAAGCCCACTGTGTTATAACAATGAACTCTACAATGCTTTATCAGGTCACTTCTCAGCAATACACCATTGATATATAACAAATTTAGAGGTAACACCCAGTCACGGTACAATACTTCAGACATACCTTGCATCTGTTTAACCCATCGTCTTTGAACAACGTCGAGCAAAGTCATATCCTGGACATAACCAAGAATCTAGACACAGGTACAGTGGTCAAGAATGGGGCTGACATGAGTCTCAGAGTGTGGCCATCAAAAGCTAGGCTTCTGTTCACTGATGACTAAAGTAAACCACTACAACGATGAGCAGCTTGTCGGATAACCTCTCTAACAAACCCATGGAACTTAAGATCGACGTCTACAAGAACGTACATATTTCACGTTGAACATGAATCAATACCAAATGACCACCCAAGAGTGTAAACCACCTATATAGCAGGACCCCTTCAGCCAGAAAAAGTCATCTTCTAAAACGTTACACTGTACACTTGCTGGGGATCAATGACAAAAATTCCACAAAGATGTAGTACGGACTTACACCTCTCAAACATACATTCCTATGATTATCGTGAAAATAATCATGCAACAACAACAATAACTATAAAAATGCCAAATAAGATTCTTTACTCTGCTATAATTCACATGAAAATGTAATACATTATGGTATCCAGTATAGTAAATCAGAAATAAACGTAAACGCAACGAGCTATGGCATAAGGGAATCTCTAACTCCTCCTAAACATTGAAAAATAGTCCTAATAAACATTTATTACCCTAACAGCCATTACGAGTTTGTAACCAATTGAATATTCTATATCCATAATAACCACGTCAAAAATCGTGCCAGGGTGTGAGAAGACATATAAAACACTAAAAAATAACAACATATAACTGAATTATTCCTGAAATGATGTCCTACATTGCAGATACAAACGTAATATATCCTAATAATCATAAAATTGTATTGAAATACCCAATACCCTGCATCGATAATGGAAACTGAACAGAGAATTTACAAAACTGAAAGACGCATACTAAAACTCTCGAGTTATAATACAGCAAGAAGATCCATTCTCTACCATACCCAAAACATACATTGAAAAACGTGCTGAACAAGAATAAGATACCTTGAAATACGTGCAACATAACTGAAATCTTTTGTGAATGATGTGGAATACTTCTACGTAAATACGGTATAGTACACACAAAATCTGATGAAATTAGCCTCAACTCAGTCCTAAACAGGGTGAAATTAACATCTTTTTAACTAAAGTAACCACGGCTTAGTCATAACAGAATCCCATATTTAAATATAAAATACCACAATGATGCAACAACCTACCAATTATGCCTGAAATAATGTGGAAGATGCAAACCTAAAATATCCTAAAATTCCTAAAACTGAATGAGAAAACTATTTGAAAAAAACGAAAAATTCAACATGAATCAACCACAGAATACTAAGAATATATAATACAATATAATAGGTAGATAGATTCTCGAACGAAGCTGCTGTATCAACCCAAAAATACAACATCAACTCGCCAACTACCAGACTAATAAACCATACTATTCCTATGGATATTATATACATATGAAATAAATAGATGGAAAACACAAAACGTTGTCTAGAAGCAAATATCAAGCTGGTACCAAGCATCCCATCGCTAAAATGAGTCAATTATGCCCTCAATTATATAAGAAAACAAGCATATATGTACAGAAAATATATATTGAATCATTAAACCATCCATATGTATACAACGATACACCCACTCAAACATATTAATCATGCCACGGAAATTACTGATAAGACAAAGAACAGCTTAGAGCAAACTTACCCCAATTTCCCAGGAGCGCATTCAATTTCTTCTTGAGGGAATCCCTACACCTTATACCCCTCCAGAAACTTGCTATAACACTATTCATACCAGAATCGAATAAATATATATAACGCGCAACAGTTAGTGACCAAGCATACCCGGATAGAATCATCTAAAGAAGAAAAAACATATATAAATACAAAAAGATCATATATACAAAAAATAAATCAATAACATAAGCCTCCAAACCACGAAATAAATCCTAAATTCACACTGAAATTGCACATATGCAACATGACATGCAACGAAATTGCAATACAGTATGCCCAGCATTGAAATGCGAACACCCAAGGTATTGTGTAAGCGTTCTATTTATATAACATTCTAACGTATAAAAACCTAAAAATATATATCACCTATTAACATACTTTATGAATAATCCGAAAGCTGTCCGTCCATACATCAGAATGAGTCACCCGTTGGACGCCTGTCTGACTCCGGCCGTCCGTGAAAATGTGGGGTGCAAACTTCCTAGACTGAAAAGTAACTCTATTTGTTTCTATCCAATTCCTCCACATCTGCGTTTCGTCGATATAATATCTACTCATGAAGGCTATGGAAGAGACTTCGTCCAGCCCGTCCACAGCACTTGATAGCTCAGCGTCTATTGATGGTTCTAAAAGTACCACGGACTCATCCGATGACAACAAAGTAATTCCTTGGGATGATGAGAATGCACCATCAACGAGAAAAATCAAGCATAACCCAATTGGTATTGCAAGACGGCTCGTTACTAGCTCCAAGCTGTCGTCACACTGAGCAGCAAAGGTGTTGCGTCAGCTTTCTGTTGAAGGCGTTAAAATCCCTACCCCATGTCAGTCATCAACCCAGGAGTCCTTCTACAAAGGAGCTGCTCAGGTAAAGCTTTATCTGAAGAAGTGGAGCATACACTTTGACGGCAAACACTTTTAGGGCTTTGAATATAAGGCAGTGGTCCTTATGAATGAAGTTAAAGAAATAAAATTGACTGAGCTCAGACTCAAAGATGGGAAAGCTATCACAATCGCAGAAGGGCTTTGGGATATGTTGGAGGAGTTTAACCTGTGTGGATCAATTATAATGCCAGTTGCCGACACAACAAGCGTGAATACTGGCAAGAAGACTGGAGTTGTTGTTCGGCTTCACCGAATGTTCGAAAAGAGAGGTTACCACAGTTCCAAGTTTATCAGTTGCCAGGATGATTTGCTTGATCGCGTTCTTCGTCTTATCATAGACGACGAGCTCCATGGGTCGACTAAATCTCCAAACTTCGAGTTCTTCTTTATGCAGGATTTGATGAACAATTATGCTAACTTACAAACAACTTTTAGCAACGGTGAAATTGAAATGAAAAAAAACATGCGGTTATAGAGATGGCAGACATGAAGTTTCTCTACCACCTCACTCGTGTCTTCAGTCACTCCACTGTGAATAATGAGATTCCCTTCACATGCATCCAGTAACAGGCTGTATAAAATCTGTTCATTCGTTTCCTACCCATGGCTTAACCATTGGTTCAGCAGTCAATTGTTCCGAGCTGAAGATATTGCTGAACTATCTGCAGCTCTTAAAGACTACCCAAAAGGTTTCATCGGCGTAAAAAAAAACTGGAAAACATATCAATCTCCGATCAATATTGCCCTCAGCAACCAGTGCTGTGAGCGTGCGGTCAAGGTATTGCAAGACCTGCAAGGTTTCTGCCTCAACAAGGACAACCTCTCCTTAAGATTCCTCCAGTCCAATGAAATTATCGTTAATAATCAACTTCTTCGCGTGTTTAATGTCCCAAATACTGTTGTATAAATGTTACTGTTAAGCTTGAGCTATACTTTTATGTTTCTTACAATAACATAGAATAATGGTCTAAAAAAATGGTAAAAAAATCAAAATGCTCTGTGCGTGATTTTTTTTGTCTGATCTCCTTGAAAGCAAGAAATTTTGTATTGTTTCATGAAAGCTCATCAAATTAGGATGCAGGGAATTAAAAAAAAGTCATCACCCTATTGCTCACCTGCTGGCGTCTAGTTTGCCTGCTCCTGCCAACGTGTCGTAAAGGGTGAGCAAGGCGTCGGCCTCCTCACAGGCAACTGTGGAAATAGAGAGAGATTTAGGGCTGCTTGTGACGGCGTGTCGTTGAGGTTGAGCAGATCGTCGGCCTCCTCACAGGCAAATTTGCGGAGAGAGAGAGATTAAGGGCTGCCGTGAATGTGTGTCGTGGTGGGTAAACAGGGCGTCAGCATCCTTACAGGTGACTGCGGGGGTATAGACAGACAAAGGGCTGCTCGTGGCGGCATTTCGTTGAGGCTGATCAGAGGGCCGGCATCCTCACAGGCGACTGTGGGGCTGAGAGAGGCAACGGACAGTTCGTAACGGCATTTGTATGCGTCACTATTATGCTTCGTATAGTGTTCCGTCTGTAAGGCAGAGAGAGGTAAAGGTCTGTTCGTGACGGCATTAATATGATTCAGAATAATACAACGTTTAGTGCACAGTATTTATTATCGTCAGCATACAATCTAGGTTTGTTAATGGTCAGCTATTTACTTCGTATTTTCTTGCGTCGACACAGTATTGGGCCATTTTACTGCTGCGAATAGTAGTCTCGCCTTTGATATAGTTAATGAATTTGTGTCGCTTCATTGTTATTTCGAAAGTAGTTTCATCAAAATTTAACCTATTAATCTGACACGTGTAGCCATATTTTTCTGAGACCTGCACCTGCTGCTTGCAGACAATACGGCACTGGTCAACAAGTGTTTACAAGTGTAGGAGACAAGAACGAGCCTTTTGCCTCAAATTAGGTTGTTTTCTGCTAGCAAAAGGATTTGTTCTGAAATAAAACGTCGATGAGCGGTTCATGTGCCTTTTCTGCCTTTGAAACAACAAGATTCGATTAATATCGATTAATATCGAATTTATAGCTGTGACTCAAACGTTTCGACTGTATTGCGGCTTAAAACCCCCGCTCAAAGTTTGTTCCATTTTCCGACAACTCTACACGTGAAGAAATTGCGCTTGGTGTCGTCTGAGAAAAGCTCTCCAGCGGTTTTGTATTCATTATTCCCAGTCACTCCGCTTACATCTACAGTGAAAAGGCTTGGTCGGTCGATGTTTATCTTACCCCTCATGATCTTCCACACCTCGATCATGTCACCGTCTGACTCAACGCTTCTCTAGTGAATAAAGATTGAGTTCACGTAGTCTGTATTTGTACGATGCATTGACAAGCGGAGAGCTAAGTTTGGTAGCTCTACGTTGAACCTTGGCAGGTTAGGAGGAGAAACTGTGCTGATTGGTGTCCAAATTTGGAAAGGTTGAACCGAATAACGGTCCAACCGAACAACGGTTGGAGCGCTGGTCTCGAATGCCGGTGACGCTGGGCTCGGGTCTACAGTAAGTTATGGATAATATGCGTTTATTTCTAATAAAGCTTTTAGTACCTGCATGTTTTATCGAGCGGTTATTGCAGGCCGCGCTGTCGTAAGCGTTGATCTTGCTTGAGTGAGTACAGTTCTGTCATCAAGATACCGGCCTCATTGCCTTCTTTTCAGATACTTTTTTAATTATTACAGGAAAACTTGTATAGCAATCACAGAATCATAGATGGAATCGAGCACCAGACGTTATATGAGCGATTTTACTCACTTCGGTTATTCATTATTTCACAAAGATAAAGATGGCGGATATGACAGAGGAGTATTATTTCTAGTAAAAAATACTCTGCAAATATTTGAAGTCAATATTCCATGCAGCAGATCCAATATATTGACAATTAAAGTTCTCTGCAGATTACAAAAAGCATGGCTGCAGATTACATCGATCTTCACAACAATCTCGTCGATGCCGTCAAAACACCGAACAGTATTGTTCTTAGAGTTTACACTATTCCTGACATCGATTGGGAAACAGAAACAGACGAATGCCCAGCCCCTGACCAACGTCTAAATGAATTAAGCGGACGATATGTTCTTAGCCCAAATGGTAAAGACACATACTAAAGACAGCAATATCCTTGAACATCTATTTAGTGCAAGTGACCCTCATGTCACGAACGATGAAGTGGGCGAACCACTCGGAAATAGCTATCTTAACTGTATCCGTTTTACGATAGAGTTTGTGTTGAAAACGTCAATAATCTGCGATACAGTCCATAAGTTTTGGCTTAAGAGAGTCAACGACATCAGCGAATCTAACCCGTAGACGATACGTCAGCTAATCGTGGAACAATTTTCTGACTATATAAAAAAAATTGAACTTGAGCATATCCATGGTAAAAAATGGCGACCAGCAGTCAATCAGCTTAGATACTGGAAAGAGGAACTGCCGCACCTTATGTTACATTAAAAGCGAAGCACTCAACAAAACAGAAACACTCACATGACCGCGCTGCAAATTAACGAATTCATAACAATCAGAAGAGCTCTAACGAAGATCCCGACACGTAAAAACGAATCCGAAACAATTTCTTGGTTATATTTCGAGCAAAAAACGTCAAGATCTGTAATATGTCCTCTTGAGATCGATAGCGGCGAGCTAGAGACGGATGACACTTACACGAGTGTCCTACTGAACCAATAGTTTTGTTTTGTACTAAGTTAGAGAATCCGAATATTTATAATTCCTGGGATATCATAGCGCGAAGACAAATTGAAGTCTTCAGCACAGTACATTTTTCAGCTGACAAAGTTAAATACATAGACGAATTTAAAGTTACAAAATCTGCAGGTAGGTCCAGACCAAATTCATTCTAGAATACTGAAAGAGACTAAGAACGAAATCGCCGAACAGCTATCAAACAATTTCGCCGAATCTCTCACAAATGGTACTTGCGCCCCGTTACTCCAATTTTTCAAAAAGGGGATGCAAAGTCTCCCGGATTTTTAAAGCCCAATTTGTCTCACCTCATTCATTGACAAAGAGATGGATAGTTTGATAACGGATGAAATTACAGCTTTCATAGAATTTAGCAAGTTGACAGGTGACTCAGCATGGCGTCAGACACTTTCCTACGAACCTTTTTTTATTTCAAAAATACAATTGAAATTCACAGCACGAAATCTCCAATCGATATAATTTTTCTTGACTATCAAAAAGCTTTCAATAACGTCCCTCTCAAACGCCTTATTAGTTAATTGAACAACATCGGTATTCGAGGCGAGATAAATGACTGAAGAAAATATTGGTCCACGGACGGACGGCAGCGAGTCGTACTTACAGAGCTTTCTCCCCTTGGGGTAACGTCACAAGCGGCGCGCTGCCAGTATCTGTGTTAGGTCCAGTTTTCTTCATAGTTTTCATAGCGATCACGATAGAAACGTGCTTTTGAACATTAAAAAATTTGCAGACGGTACCAAGATAAGACAAAAAAGTTAACCGAACTTGTGTGTCAGCAGATCCAATTAAATTACAACAAAATTCAAGCAATTTAATGCTGCTGCCCAAATGGCATAAAAGTGCTAAGTATGATATCCTGCACAATCTCGAACAAGAGCAGACACAGTATTCGTAAGTTATACTACGCATTAGTTAGGCCGCTTCCCGAGTAATCCGTCCGATTCTGTAATGAGCCTCCACGCTGGAGAAGCGTCGAGTCAGAGGTGACATGATCGAAGTGTGAAAAATTTTGAAGGGAAAGGAAAAACGTCGACCATGCAAGCCTTTTCACCGAAGATAAAAGTGGAGTGGCCAGGAATAATGGATACAAAATCGTTGGTGAGCGTTTATCATTCGACATCGAGCGCAACTTCTCCACGTACAGTATTTTCAGAGAATGGAACAAACATCCAGCGGAGGTTGTAATCGGCGTTACAATCGAAAGGTTCAAGTCACAGCTCGACAAATTCTACATGAATCGCCCTTATATAGCTTTTTTATATAGCACGCTTTCCGGCGTGTTCGTAAAGAAAAGATGTCGCACGGTCAACCTAGTGCCCTGCATTGGCCTAAGCACGGTAATAAAGGAGTCCGGCATTGGTATTTATCCGTTGCAAAATGATGTCTAGCAATGATAACGGTCACCATTGAGTCATCAAGGAATAAAACTGAGACAATTTCAACTCAACATCGTGTGTCAATAACTCTCTTGAGGTGCTGGTTTAAGTAGCTTTGAGTGCCATCGTGAAATGTTATCTCCTACTTTAACCTTTTCCCTTTCTTGATCTTTTGATAACATAAATTACACCGACACAGGAAGCACCTTTAGACGTTCTACTTCAAAACTAATCTTCTTACTATCAAAAGGCAACCTAGCTTAGCCAAACGGCCTATTGTTGTCTTCTCTTACTTGTTAACAATGGTAAACTTGCTCTTCCAAAGGAAAATATGTGTTGTACATCATCAATTGAGCATTGAGGCTAATTAATAATTCCACATACGTATTTGAGCAAATGTTTCATCGTCTTGGGAAGAGATGTAACAAGGGAGCGCCATTAAATTGCCTATCTGCATTATACAGATTATATCCAGCATTAAATTGATACTGTAACTGATGTTTTTTATCACATGGAAGTATTTGTCTATCTCACTCGACAAACCTGACTGAAACGACCTTTCAGTGACAGAAAATGTGCCCTGATCACGGGGACTTCTTATTGCACCCGAGGGGCGTCCTTATCGTGACAAAAGGGACGCGCATCGCTCACTAAATGATCATGCGACCCGAGGAGGCGTCCCTATCACGACTAAAGGGACGTGAATCGCTCACTAAATGATCATGCGGCCCAAGGGGGCGTCCCCATTGCGACTAGAAGGGACGCGCACTGCTCACTAAATGATCATGCGACCGTAGGGGGCGTCATTATCGTGACTAAATGGACCCGCACCGCTCACTAAGTAGTAGTAGTTGTTGCTTCACTTTTCCACCGGAGTCCCAACGCGGAGTCAATGTTGACTCCCCCGCAAGGCAACTGAAGAGTGGCAAAGTAGGTGCAGCGTAGATTACAAGCAGGTACAACGCTAATTCCGAGTAGGTTTAACATAGATACAGAATAAGTCCGACACAGACGCAGAGTAGATCTAACACAGATACAAAGTAGGTCCAACTTAGACACAGAGTAGGTTTAACGCATAGTCACCGAGTAGGTTCGACGTAGGCACAGAGTAGGTTCAACGCAGATACCGAGTAGGTCTCTGCGCTAACAATTTTTTCCCCTCAAGCATTTTGGGGTTGGAGTGGGGTGGCACAGGTGTCTCTGTTCTTAAAAGAGCACGACGAATCCACGAAGGTCCCCCAAGTCCCCCGGGTCCCCCGAGCTCCCCGGGTCCCCTCGTCTCAGCTCATCTTGGCTTGTCTCGGATCACCTCGGACAGTCTCGGCTCGTCGCGCGACCAACTCGACTAGCCTCAACATGTTCGACTGATCTCGACGCACCTCGACCAGCCTCGACGCGACCCTTGCCCTCTTCACCAGTAATCCGTGGACTGCAATGGTCAACTGTTCTACTCAAGAATTTCACATGTATACATTTTCCTGTGTATGAGTTTTACAGCGTGCGGAGAGGGAGCCAGGGGTGCCAAGGTTCAGAGGGGCCTCAAACGGGTCCCAAAATTCTCAAGGGGGTTCCTAAGGGCCCTGAAGAAGTCCCAAAGAGCCCCGGAATGGTCCAAGTGGATCCCACCAAATCCTCCTAGTCTTTCGAGTCCCCCGGGTTCCCGAAACCCCCGGGTCCCTCAAGTCCTCCGGGACCCGCGAGGACCTTTCCCACCTCCCGGGTCACCTAGTCTCAGTCAGCCTCGGTTCATCTCGACTCATCGCCCCACCAGTCGACTCGTCTCTGCTCGCCTCAGCCTGCCTCGACTCGCCTCGTCCCCTCCACGTACAGTGCCGTTCAAGACTTTCGCTCTCTAAAATCAACGCAAACATTATTTCACCATTTAACATCATAAACGCTAAGTTGTGCTCGGGCATTTATTTTGGCGCCCAGGGAGAGCGCTAATTCTGCAACCGTGGGTTGGACTAGACTAACTAACACACCGCATAGTCCACCTAGGGCCCCTGATGGCGTCTAACGATACATAATTTTATAATCAATACAAACTAGATCCCCATGAAAACAGGGCAGAGAAAAATAATAGAGCCCAAGCAAGAAGAAATAATATAATACTAAAATAAAGTGTTGATGATCTATAAAATGAATAATCATCCATTCACCCCAACCCCCTCACTAAATGATCATGCGACCCGAAGTTGCGTCCTTATCGCGACTAAAAGGACGCCCACCGCTCACAAAATGATCATGTGATCCGAGGGGGCGTCCTCATCGCGGCCAAAGGGTCGCACTCCGCTCACAAAATGATCATGCGACCAAAAAGAGCGTCCTCATCGCAACTAAAGGGACGCGCACCGCTCACAAAATGATCATGCGACCAGAGAAGGCGTCCTCACCGGGACTAAAGGGACGCGCACCGCTCACTATATGATCATGCGATCAGGAGGGCGTCCTCATCGCGACAATAGGGACGCTCACCGATTACTAAATAGTCATTCGACCCGAGGTGGCGTCCTTATTACGACTAAAGGAACGCGCACCGCTAACAAAATGATCATGCGACCAGAGACGGCGTCCTCATCGCGACTATAGGGACGCGCACCGCTCACTAAATAGTCATTCGACCCGAGGAGGCGTCCTCATCGCGATATAAGGAACGCGCACCGCTCACTATATGATCATTCGACCCAAGAGGGGCGTCCTTATCGCGACTAAATTGACGCGCACCGCTCACTAAATAGTCATGCGACCCGAGAGGGCGTCCTTATCGCGACTAAAGGCACGTGCACCGCTCACAAAATGATCATGCGACGTGCTGCGGTGTGGTGGAATGCTGTTCGAACTCCAGCAAAATTGAACACCGAATAGATTTTAGAACCGATTTGTTTGGTGGTAACTGGTGTTGAATGGGAAATTGGACTATCAAGTTTGGCGTTGTTATGGATTATCAAGTTCAGATGGTATCTAGAATCTAGTCATATGCTATCTAGAGTCTAGTCAGATGGTATCTAGAGTCTAGTCAGATGTTGTCTTAGAGTCTAGTAGTTGCCTCAGTCGCTTTATTATGACTACAGCGTGGCGTTTGAGAGCACCAGAAACCTAGAACCCTTTGACCAGTCATGACCCGCCATTCCGTCCACGTTACTCACAATTGGTGACTCGGGTCAGTTTTGACTATTCATGACCCGCCTCTTTGTCCCCGTTACTCACAGTGGGTGACGCGGGCCAGTTTTGACCAGTCATGACCCGCCTCTTTGTCCCCGGTACTCACAGTGGGTGACGCG
>SDVV010006113.1:0-18688 GCA_016164225.1 Gammarus roeselii
TATATATATATATATATCATCAGCTCAAAACAGAAGTTAAAGCAAAAGGGTACAGCTTCTTATATGACACACACTGAATCCACACTACGGTAACAACGTTTCGCTCACATCTACTTGGACACTGACTCGTTGCTGATCTTGTTCAAAGGTGTGGCCGACATTGAGGCGGAAATGCGGCAATCTCGTCTGGCCGAATACATGGACTTCTCCAATTACCCCAAAAATCATCCATTGTACGATGAATCAAACAAAGGACAGTTAGGACTACTGAAAAGCGCAACAGCTGACGACTACCCGAGTGAGATCATTTGCTTGCAACCAACGTGTTACAGCATGCTGCTTGAGTCCGACGCTACAAAATCAGCTGCTAAGGGTATTAATTACCAAACACAAGCCAAAATCAAACATGAACAATACAGAGACACGCATAACCTGAAAACCTACACACATTTCGAGACCATACACAACGTTCGCGCGCAAGCATCCCGCTTCAACTGTACGCACTATTCAAAATTGCCTCAGTAAATTTGAAAACAAACGCTACTATCTCGACTCCTGCACCACTCTTGTCTATGGCCATCCGGACATTCCCCAAAAAATCCATTGAAAATTAACCTCCCGCGACTAAAAAGAGGAAACGATGTGTCTTGGCTGATAAAATTAATGTAAACACGGATTTACCATGTAAGAGGCGTAAGCCGGGCGTGACCATCTTTGGCGTATGTACTCGCGTGAATGACAAAAAATACGTCTACTTGAACATGTTATAACATGTAAATGTTCATAGTATGTGAAAATTTATATGAAACTATGTAATAAAAATATTAAACATAAAATTTGTTTGATTGTCCACAGGAATATGCACAGAAAGTGCGTGAAAAGAACTGCAACCGACCTTATGAACCCTGTATCTATATCATAAATATGTAAATATAATCTTAACATAGTTTAATTGTCCACAAAAAATGCATCTAAAAATACGTGAACGTATCTGCAACTATTTGATTCTCAACGGTGAGCCCTGACGAAACTCTGAAAATAAAATAGGACACATCGGGGAAAACGGGAATGGATTTAATCAAATAATATCGATTGTGCTATAAAATACCACGTATAAACTATGGTCATCACTTATAAAGAGAAAGATGTCATAATCTACGTATTATAACGATCGAGCAGCCCTACCGAACAAAATAGTCCAATCAAAATAACCCAATACAATTATAATTGCCGTTTACAAGACCTATCAACATATATCTCTATAAATCATCCGAATCCGAGCGGTAAGCCAAGTGATTAAAGGTACACCCTACTGCCTGTCCAAATGAAACAAACGCTATTCCTACCGAATGCGGCAAGTGAATAAAGGTACACCATACTTCATGACCGAATGAATCAACGCTATTTCTACCGAACGCGGCGAGGGATTAAATGTATACCCTACTGCATGCCCCGAGAAGTACGAGTTAAGATAAGATCACTGTACGACATTGACGGATTAAGGTCTTTCCGTGCAAACTAAGGGCCAACTGCGTTTGGACTACCCCAATAGTAATTAAATTAGCCACAAAAAGCAATTAACTGAACCTACATGTACAATGTCCGAGCTATATAGAGGCTAAGTCGAACACATAAAGTCATTACATTATTCCTAACCATTACAGTGTCCCATTTGCGTTTAGGTGAGCCCCAATCTCAGGCGCTTGACTCCCCTCCCCTATCCTCCCCCTTCCTGGACGTTCTCTCTGTACCTACAGTAATTAACTGGACCACAGGAGTAATTGTCTTGATCTATAAAGACTTGATAATTACAATGTCCGAGTTATAAAGTGGCTAAGTCGGACACACTATGTAATTAGATACATCCTATCCATTACATTGTTCCAATTGCGTTTGCGTGACATTTTCGGCCGGGCGATCGTGAAATAGGGCGTGCAAAAATTCGTAGAAATTACATTTTGCGTGACATTATAGCTACTTCTGTGCTAACACCTCAAATATCTTCCTCACAAACGTCTCACCAATCTCTCTCCTCGTTGCTTCATTGTACTCTCCAATACCCTTCTACAATACTTCAGAAACCTATTAACCACTCTACCTCCTATCGCGTGCAAGCAGTCCTTACGCACCCATATAGTCTAAAGAGCAATCGCGCCTCCCGAGCCCAACACCATCCTGAAAGCTCGGCCTCCGCTTGGAGAGCATGCTACCAAGAGATAGAAGATTAGACCTCTTAACAGACCACGATGCAAATAACACTCTTCGCTCTTTCCATATCAGCTCAGGATAGGTAACACAGGCAGATATGGAAGACTACTCACCCTGGGCAGTCCACAGACGCAGACGCAACACCAGGCAGTCAGCCCCGGTGAAATCCATCGCCTACCTGCGACACCTTCAGCTGAGGTTGTTTCGCGCTGGTCCCCGCGTTCTGGTTTGCAGGGTCGGATCTTAGCGTCGACATATTTATACCTGGGATATTTCCCACTTCATGATAAATTGAAATACATACAGATACACAACAAACTTATAAGATCTAAGCTAATATTCCTCTCAACCCATTTTTGTTTGTAGCATCGACAGGTGCAATATTAACGTCGGGTGGCATCAACAGGTTCAATATTAACACCTGTTAATGCCACTCGTGATCATACCTCCTGTTTACGCCCCAGGCAATCACGCCCCCTGTTCCTGCCACCTGTGATCATTACGCCTGTTCATTACACATAAAACAAATCCACCAGTTTTTTCCACTAGCAATCTATCCACATGTTCATGCCACCAACACTCGACACCACTTGTTTATGCCACCCTGAATCACACCACCATCCTCTTTACCTGTATAGGCATTCGACCGTTACTTGTGTACCTCCTTGGTCCCATTCTTCAGTTTTATTTTTGTTTGCACTCTTCCCAAATATTTATAAGATCAATATATCGTTCAATTACGAGTGACTTCCTCATTTTCCTACACAATGTTCATGACTGTGTGTCGTATTTTTAGGTGCGTAGCCAAGAGGTGGCTGCTTCCACTCTTAATGGCCTAAAAATGTAAATGAATACACACTGAATGTCTAAAGTCTCAGGGCGGGCGAAATAAAAAATGTATTGCAGTTTCCATAAAGTGGACATGAAATAAATCGAATGGTGGATAACCACCGCTCTGGAGTACAAGCCAATGCACACTGTAGTCATACGTAACGGAAGACACCGTGACAAACTGTTGGCTTTAATGGAGCCAATCAGCAACCGCGATGACAGTGACGTCACCACAGCCACCGCCGCTATCACGAAATGACCAGAAACGCTGTCTAGCCACTAACTACAACTTTTTTGGTTTCCTTGTACATAATATTCCATGACAGGATTTTCTAAATATGTGCTTAATTACGTGATTTTCACCAGGCGACATGCGTTTGTCTGTACTGCATAATGGTTGATGTTGATGGTGGTTCTTCATCTGGATGTGCTCATTGGCGGAGCACTCGTTGACGTCACCAGAGCCAACCATCAAACTTAAATCAACATGATTGCCGCATTAAAATTAACTATGTAAAAATCTTACATACACAGACTTTTTGTTTCGTCGCACCGTTTGCTGATAGAATTTTTAATTCGAAAAATTTCATATAAACATATAATACAGATCTTTTCCGGAAAAAATGACGTGGGTTCAACCCTGACAAAGCCGTGTAACATTCGAAGGTCGCTAAAAAACACTTTTCGCGACCAATAAGCATAAACATTTGATATAATAATATTTTAAACAATAACATTGACGTATCATACGTTATTTAGAATTGTGTTTCCATCACGATCGCTTTTCAAAGCGTTTTGATGTACGTTTAATCTCATCATCTATTATTAATTTGCATTTATTGAAACACAATATTCGTGAACGGAATCTTTAAACTGACGCGAATCAGCTAACACATTCCCCTCATTAACATATAAAAAAAGTTTATTCATACACAAACGGTATGTTATTCATGTGGAACAAAATATTAATTCACAATAAATCCGAAATAAGTATAATGACATGTAAAAACTCGTAAAAATTAAATGGGTTACTGTATGAACGGTAGCGAGAATCTTACTTCCCTGGTTGAACAAAGGAGCCCAACTCTCTGAAACATTTCACGACGAAAGAGCTATCATAGTAAGTTTGAAGTATTCAATAAATATGCACTATATCCTGATGGCATAAGGTTTGCGATCTGACATTGGATTTTTTTTATATAACAATTGATAGGAATTCTTAATTCACATTTACAGCCTAATTAATTAGGTAGCAAAGAATGCGACGGTATGGGTGGGTTTATGTGCGTCAAAGAGCACTTGCCACAACAAACGCACAAACAAGAAATCTTTATCCCCACACTAACCAGTTTAGTATTCTTGGGGCACGATAACACAATGAATACATAAGCACAATAAATCAAGAATATGTATGAAACAAAACATACAAACAGATACGGAAACTAGGCTGATTCCATCAGGAAAAGGGTGGCCGATGGCAAGGCACTCCTTTCATACGCTCACATTCAAAGAACTTAACCTTTTGTGCTAAAATAGTCCGGCCGGAAGACCCCTCAACACTCAGTGAATAATGAGCAACAGGGCCCAGCAGTGTTACTGGTTTACTCCTGTAGCGTCAGAGTGACTGATCCCCCCGCCACCCACGACCAACCCTTCTCAACGCGATGCCAAGGGCGAAAAACACATCAGGGCTGCGTCAAAACATTATCCAGTCACAACTATTCTCCAATCACGCCTATTAATTGCACGCCCTCTCGCTACTTCCACACTCATATTTCTTCTTCCTAACGTCTGCTTCACGCCATCCATCCACCCAAACTTTGTTCTACCTCTAAGCCTACGTCCACTCATCTCCACCTTCATCACGTTTTTCTCCAATCTCTCATCGTTCGTCCTCACCAAGTGCCCGAGCTCTTTGAGAACCCGTGAATCTACTCTGTCCTCTAACTTCTCATCCAAATACCGTCGTTATTGACTTTGTCTCTCAATCCCAATATAGCCATGATTCTCAAACATTTCATCTCGAAAACATTCAACTGTTTTTTTCTCTTCTGTTCTCACCAACAAGGTCTCAGCTCCGAAGAACACAGTTGGGACAACCAACCCCTCATACAGCCCTCGCTCTACATCCATCCCTAACATCCTACATCTCATTGCACTCTTCAGTGTACACAACACTTTACACCCTTCCTACATTCGCGACTTCTCCTCAGTTTCCACTAATTCAATTTTCTCCACATGCGAGCCCAGGTACTTAAACACCAACTGACTCCAATAAATCTCTATTTAGGAGGACACTAATTATGTTCGCATCAACACTCCTCGAACATCTAATTACTTATCTTTTACCCACAGTAACTCGTGCTCCTGTTCCTGCTCCATGCACAGACTTATCAGCCTTTCTCCACTGTCCTTTCTACCGTGAACGCCATACCTCCCTACCACATTCTTCAACTCTTGCATTCAGGTCACCCAGTTAGACTATAATAATATGACCTCCAAAGCTCTCAATACACTCACTCAAGTCAGTCCAAAAATGCTTCTTCTTCTTTCACTCCTCTCGTAACCAGGTTTGTAAGCACTCACAAACACTCATCTCTCTATACCTACCTTAACTTCCCCCCACGGCTATTTTGAGGACCCCTCCTTCCATTTGGTAACGTTTCAAGCTAACCGATTACTTACCACAGCAAACTCACATTCACCCTTTCCTTTCAACTTCCTCACTAAGCGCCAACCCATCAAATTTCTTCCCCACAAATATCTCACCATCTCTCTTCTCTTTGCTTCATCCGCACTACAACCACGCTCATCCGGCGACCCTAACGATAAGGTTCGGAGAGGCGTGAGCTTCTCCTCCTCCCGCTCGTCTTTGAAGGAAAACTTTACAGAGGAAGGGATTCCGAGCCTCTCGCTCCGTCCCAATTAATCGACTTCTACGACACGCAAGGGGTAACGTTAGCACGACTCTTAATACCCCGCTACAAGGCCCTTCTATAAGTCGGGGTTACGGTGGCAGGATTCTTTACCCCTGACACAGAGAAAGAAATAAATAAATTTAGAGTGCGTGGAACGATATGGTAGGGCCATCAAATCGGATTAAGTGGCGATACTTAGTCCATCGCAACGTGTAGGGAGTCCTAATTCCTGTATTCCGCCCTAAAGATTAGGTATCAAAGGATGTAAGGGTATGTGGGGGCCTATGTGAGTTAGGGAGCTCAGACACAAACGGATTAGTATCGTCTTCAGTCTATTCATAAATATAATTTACTCATACTTAAAATACATGTAATGATGAGTCAGAACATTACAGCGTTCATCACATCGTGTAACCGAGTAAATGAGCTCGCGAATGACTGGTAGCGTACTTCTATGTTGGTAGCTGAGCATAAGTACCAACCCTTCCGGAAGATACCGCGAAACAGAAGCAATAACGGAATATAAATAAAGTACACAATGAGTATAGTATGTGCTATATCCTGGTGACTCATAATATTGCGATCAGACACTGAATTATCTGCCTAATTGATTGGGTAGCAAATGTTGTCAGGTTAGGAGTGGGTTCGTGTGAGTTAGAGAGCCACTGCCATGCATGCTTCAGTGATTCGGGCCGGGCATATTTAAAGACACAATGTGCTAGGAGATCCCAGTCATTGCGTGACGTAGAATTAATTGTTTTACTGAATAATTTCATTAAATGTTTTGCTATCGGGGTGAAAACAAAACAGATAAACTGTTCACTGTTGGGCTAAGAAGAGAGTGCGAAAATGGTTCAATGATGTTTCACTCTGTATTAAATATATCTTCACATCATAGGTTTAGGTGTTGGGAGAGAATTTGAAGGACTATTTATATAATCGTGGGTTTGCATATTCATCGTGGACCATTAGTTTAGAACTAATTTGGTTTGTTTGTCGAAACATTCAGCATTTTATGTGCCTTCAACGCGTAGTTACGATGGTTCCCGGTGACTACTACAACTATAGAAAATTTGGGTAGCTATGAGTTTGGTGCAGAACATTTTTAGGTTATTTACGTTGGATACTAGAGAGGCTTTGTATGAAAAACATTTTTTTTTATTGTCGGTTTTCTCAGATTTCTACTGTAAGAATAAGATTTTCAATAGTAATATTTAAGTTTATTTTGTTGCAGTGCTATAAATTATTGGTAGGTTTGGGCTATCCCCTATCAGCTTTCTACTGTATGATTAGGATTTTCAGACGATCAAAATTGTCATGGGAATATGATATTCATAAGGTTTACTCAGTTTATCTGCTGTAAAATATAGTTATTTATATTGGTTTCAAGTCTTCTTGGTTATTTGCGTTGAGTATTGGATATGCTTTTTAATGGATAAAGTTTTAGTTTGTAATGTAGGTTCAATAGTTTGTAGAAAACATTAATGGGTATTTTTAATATGACTGCAGCATTACTGTTAGGTATGTATGTTCACTGTAACGCTACGTGAAAAATATAATCATGATGGAACATGTGTTTTTTGTAGATTTAATTCAAACTTCAAGATCGTCGGAGCAGGAAATGTAATAAAGAGAGACAACAGAAATTCGAGACCAAAGCATTCTATGACTAGTGGATTACGAACTTGAGGTAGTCAAACGATTCGCATCTAGATTTTTACCTAAATAAATAAGGACCACTCTAAATACGCCTTTCACACACACCCGTACACATACTCACACACATTTTTCAACCGAGATAATTGGAACCAACGAATTTTTACAAGATTAATATGATAACAAAGAATCACATGGATGTCCCAATTAGCTGTGGATCCTGCATTTTCACATAGTAACCTTACCTTGGATTAGTCACCTTTTTATGTCTGTGTCGCCTCAACATTATAAATCTACTTGTTATATATCAATCAGAATTAATTCGGTCTTATAGGACCGCATAGGACTTCTGTCTACAATACTGACGGATCTGTCGGCAAGAGAAAGGATCTTAGTTCGCAAAAAGGATGAAGAAAGGAAAGGACCCGTCTGTTAAATAATTACATTGAGAATTTAATGCTGTGACAAAATAAATACCTGTCAAAACTGGCGGCAAACATTACCGCAGAATAAAGAATATTTACTTAAATATTACGTACCTCCCTCCTTGTATTAACCCAAAGGCAAAGCCGAGTGCGACTGACCTCGTGGCAGGTGGAAGGCGGAAGGGGGTTGAAGAACTGGTCAGACGCCTGCTTTAGGGTGCACCTTGAGGAGGCCGAGTCTGGTACTCTGGTGACAAAACTCTGCACCGACCATGAATTAAATTATTTGTAATGGTGTTAAGCCGAATTTGTTTTCCGAAACATTTCGACAATTAGAGGGATGATTTATGACACATCTCCCTCTTCACTGTGCGGCAATTGTGTCTTCTGGCTGAGAGCATATACGCCACATGGGCGCCAGCGGACTGCTTTTGGCGCGGCACGGGACCGAATGGTGAAAGGTACATTTTAAACACCTATTTATAAAACTATACACTGGCAGGATAAACTTATCTATAGTTTTTGCCCTAGGGATAATGTGAGGGGGACGACCGCTCAGGGCATCGTATGGACGAGCCCATACACTGCCCCATTCCTAGTGAAGTTTCCCCCATCCGTAATTGTCATCGACATCCGTGTATGCATTGTCGGTGTCTCCGAGCACTTTGTCCATGAAACGATGAAACGAGATCGGTGGAATGCAATTTAAGATTGAAGGCGACAATAATCAGTAGAGGAAGGGATAGGGATTCCACGCAGAGTTATATTCACATGTGGCTAAATAGCCCATCCACTTACCTTCACGGCTATCTTGCAGGACGATCAATGCTACCATAGAGTGGCAGAACAGGATAGCCTAGCGAGGGTAAGGAGGGTGACGAATTGAAGGAGTTTATGCAAAACTGTCAATATATATAGGGAGGTTGAATGACTTGACTAACAAACTCGGTAACTCGATAGGGTTATATATACTAATATTCATCAGAAAAAAAAACAGGTTTACAGTCATCGATGTTATTTAGGTTGCAGCGACGGTGGCTTCTAACGTGACGTCTAACAATATACATTAGAGCTATACATTCTTCCTACCCGACAACAATACACAGTGCCGCGTCGACTCCAACTGTCGGCTTAAACGCATTATAGCACAAAACCAGAAAATTCTTAGAATGGCATTAGTAAGTGTTCACGGGATGGAACATTCCACATTCACTGTTTCGCTTCACTCTTTTCTGTCGCTGTCTCACCGACACGATTCCTTTTGTTGCCCGTTAACAACCCCTGGGCTCCTGAAGCTTCCGTCTCACTTATTTCGCCTACTGCGTATCTTGACCCTCAACACGTCCCTTTAAGAGCCCTCGCTGTTGATGCCCTCTCTTGTTCCTCAAGAGCCTCGGAATCTACACCAATGGGAATTGGTCCCCAGTGCCGCGGCAAATAAGCTCCGCCCTCTAAGCTTCACCCAAACTTTGTCCTGAATATCCCTTGTTCTATAGTGCAGAAGAATGGGTTGATCTAAAAACATGAATTTATGACTCAGTGGAAAGTTGTATGACTGGTTGTCCCCGAAATGCAACTATGCCGCAAAGTTATTGTAACAACTCATGTAAATTTTGGAACATTAGTTTTTAATCGTCCTAAAAATAAATGCTAAGTGAACAGTGTTACAAAAAATGAAGTTATAGTACAATGCAAAGCAGAGTTATATTACATCGGTGACCTCTTCTGCCCTTTTAGCGCGGCGCAGGTCAATAGTGTCATGTACATATAAACAGGCACTAGAATATAAAACTATACATTGTTAGGATAAACTTATCATGCAGGACATCGTATGGACGAGCCCTTACAATGCACTCCTAAACTGACTACAGAACAGACCGCGGACCGACTCTGGTCTTTAAATCTCACCTACTGCTAACGTATATTTTACCTTTTAAACTGTAATGGCAATTAATTCCTGCAGTATTCGACTAGTTTTACCAGTTTATGACTCTTTTATTGGTTGAGGTATGATATTTTATCTCTATTTATAACCATTTTATTCGCTTTTGGATGTGTTTGTATCAGATTTAACTGCAAAGGAAACCATTGTTCTGATTTCATCACTCATTCCACTCATTTGATTTTGATTTCTTTTAATTCCATTCATTCATTTGAAGTGAAAGTACATGTCATTCGCGCAATATCTGTAGCCTTATCACTGCAAAGGACACCTATACATGTCGTCCGACAATATTTCATCTTCATTCACGATCATTTGATTCACTTTTTGCGTCAATTATATCAGATTAACTTCACACTTATTTAGTCCAGCACTATTTCCTCTGTTCGTCTGATTTAATTCCTCCTTCCCGATTTCAATAACAATTGATTAGTGTAAACGCGTTTAATTCGTTTGTGATTTTTGTTTCAGATTATGACTCCTTCTTTGAGAACGTGAAGATATTTTATGTTCATTCATACCCATTTGATTTCCTTTTTGTGTCTATTGTATCAGACATAACCATGAAATTATCTTATTTTTAGGTCACCCCTATTTCATGACGTCTAATGTAAATCGTCTCAGGAGTGAATAACTCAAGCATTTTTTTATTTGGTATAGCTTTATTGCAGGGATTTTATCGTTTACTGTGCGCAGTTCATAACGTTAAGCTGGAAATGCTACCAAAGATGCCAAGCGTTTATGTTCAACGCTACCAAGTCAAGGTCTCAGTCTAATTATATGCGCGGAGACATTATTCACGCATTATTCAGCCAGATTCTACTATATTTATCGGTCCACTAACAATAATTTTCCCTACTCTTTTGAAACTTGTTTTACCTAACGTAACATACATTGCATTATTAGACATGATATATTAGTCGCAAGTAAATGTTTGCTGTCCGAAAACTCATCTTGAACATGACACCTTCATCACCAATCATAGTCACCTATAAAATTACATCACTTTACATAACATTTTTATGCTGATTAATTGCAATACACCACTTTACATTACATTTTTATGTCGATTAATTATTATTGTTTCAAAATTTACTTGTGTTTTTGCATTATTTTGCGGTATAATTGCGCTCGTGGACAACCAGCCATACTACATTCAACTGAGTAATAAATTCAGTAATAAATTCGTCTGTCACTATAGAGACGAAAACTCATCACAAATCTCGGGGAAAACATTAGGTAAAGAGCTAATCCAAAACGGCACTGAGGATCGATTCTATCGACGGAGATTTTGAGGCCCTTGGGGGCAAGCGAGGGTAGCAACTGCAAGGGCGATCAGAGAAGCTGAACCTGTGCTTCTAAAGGGACGTACCTGGAGTAGAAATACAAATTAGTCGCAATAACTGAGACGTAAACTGGAGCAGCTCATGGGTTCCTAACGGTGAAAAACTAAAACTAAGTGATGTGAAACGTGTCGGCGAGACAACCATAGCTATGAAAATCAAGACGTAGAATGTGGTAGGACGCATTCAGTAAAAACGTAGTTAACAAAAAGAAATAAAAAGTACCTACGAAGGCAGCCACATCACATCATAAGCAACATTAACTACAGCAATTCAGGTAAGCATCAGGGCTCTTCATCTGTCGTTTCAAGGGAAGGGGTGACATTAAATGGAGAGTATTGATAATATACGATTTGATGCCATAGTTTCACACGAATCACTATCCAATCAAAATGGGACATTATTACCATCAAATCAGGCCTGGAGTGCCGCCAAATCAACTGAACGGAATTAAAATCATCTGTCAACGCACCGGACAGCCTGAAGGGTAGGAGGTATGGTTAGGTTGCAGCCTAACACTAGGATGCGAGAGTTTACCAAACAATCGTAATTGTTTTTTAACATACATCGAAATACGGATCTAGATAGACGATAAATAAACAATAGCAAGAAATCTTCGACAGCCGTACTGAGTTAGGGTTTTGTTCGGGTCGCTATAACTAGCGCTAATTTTTTTATGGCTAACGTCAGATCAGCTCCTTTCATCTCCGCTAACTGTCATATCAGCCACGAGTTGTTCCGACTACCTACCTACGGTATCATTTTTAAACAGCGAGCATTCATAACATTCCTGTCATAACCGCCCCTGGCATATCAGCCACGAGTTGTTTCGCCAACCGAACTAAGGTACCATTTTACTGGTTATCACTTATTTGAAACTTTTCCTCCCAACCTAACCTAACCTAGGGGTACGTGTTTCTAACCCGTGAGGCAAAGGTACGTATTTCTAACCCGCGGGGCAAACGTACGTTTTTTTCTAGGGTACGTAATGCCATTTTTTTCAGCGGTTATGACAGTTTATTGAAACTTAATTAAAGCGATCACCAGTAAAATGGTACCACTCGTGGCTGATATGACAGTGGCGAATATGCCAGTGGCTGCTCTGAGTGAAGGATGCTATGATTGTGGCGCAAATGCGCGTGGGCTGAAACATTATTTAGCGCAAAAGCACAATAAATTTTCTGGTCTAGTGTTATGACATTTTTGATACGCGAGTTTAACCTGACAGGGCATTGTTTGTTGTCGTCAGGTAGGGAAGGTGAATATCTCTGACGTATATAGTCAAACGATGCGGTAGAGACAACCGTGGCTGCCACTTAAATAACATCGGCAATCGTGAACCTGTTAAAGAGGATACTCAGTCAGTTACGTAGACTTGTGCTGCACTTGCTGTTAAAACAATTGTTCACGTACAATTAGTTCATATAACCTTACCGAATTATTGAATTATTGGTCCAGTCAAATAATACAACCTCCATAAACAAAGCTGATAGGTCTGCATAAACTTCTTCGACTGTGTCTTTACACCTTTATCCTTCTCACCCATGCTAGGCTATTCTATTCTGTCACTCTTGACCATTTATCCATGTATGTATACAACTCTGTGTCACCGTCATATCCCTTCTTCTATCGTTTATTCCTTAACAGGCAATAAACCGAACTGGTTTCATACGTTTTTTTCGCACTTTCCACGACTGGGAGCCCATCGCTCGCGCTAAAATTATTTCCGCACACGCGCACTATCGCCACTTTACTTCAGCTCATTGGCATGGCTGGACACTCTCATAACCGCTAAAAAAATGTTTCAGCCCAAGCACATTTGTTCCACAATCATAGCATCCCTCACCCAAAGCAGCCACTGGAATATCAGCCACGAGTCGTTCCATTTCACTGGTTATCACTTTCATGAAACTTCAGTAACCGGACACTGTTATAACTGGAGCTAAATAAACGGCATTTGCCCCGCGGGTTAGAAACACGTACCCCTAGGTTAGGTTAGGTTGGGTAGGAAAAGTTTCATTAGAGTGAAAACCAGTAAAACGGTACTGTAGTTTGGTTGGTAGACCAACTCGTGACTGATTAGCCAGTTGGCGGATATGACAGTGACTGTCTGACTGAGGAACGCTACGAATGTTCGCTGTTAAAAAATGGCACCGTAGTTAGATACATGAAACAACTTGTGGCTGATATGACAGTTTACAGAGACGAGAAGGGCTGATTTGATGTTAGCTATAAAATAATTCAGCGCCAAGTATAGCGACTCCCAAGACTGTCAACATCATAATTCCCTTGACCAACAGTATCTGCAATATTTAAAGTTAATTCATAGTTTCGTGATAACCAGTGTTATTTTTACGAAATCCTGTTAACGGCATGACCTAAATCTCAACTACTAACGATCACGAATATATCCCTAACCGTTCGACCGGTGAGTCCCGTCAACGCTGCACATTTCTTAGGAGACTGTTGGATGGCGCAGCGGCAGCACAGACCCTTCCCAGTGCGGGCCACGATCTATCACGCGTGTGTTAACATACAAATCTGGAGACGACCTTTGGCTCTAACAGGCACTTAACCGACACGAAGGGGTGAAGAGAACAACGAAATAGCTGATGAAGACCTTTAAACCATTGGGGTGTCGGGTATCGTACAAAAAGGGAGGCGAGTATTGCGGCGCACGACGCCGAGTTCAGTCTGTAATATCGTGTAATGGTTCTACACTAATTACTGAGTTATTGAGTATTCGTTAATTCAATTATTCCATGAGCTAATTAAGTAATTTATACTGATTTATATTTACATAAAAATTAATACCTCAGCTGTGATCACATTTAACAAAACCTTATATATTTTTTCTCAATTATTAAATTTCTTACTGTGAAATCATGCCGCCAAAAAGACACTCAACGTAGACGAGCCCGTCCAATGCTGCAGAAGCAGCTGAGAGCTTAACCAGAGCGACGACTGTATTAGGCGCTTTGGGGCAGAAATTCCAACCGGGACATTCTATTGTGGAATTTGTTGCTTGAATAAATATTCTGACGTCAGAACCTAACGTATATGAACAAATTAAGGTTTTATCTCTTACGCTCTCGCACAGTCTAATGAGGAAATGTGCGACAGAAATTAACGAAATTAGCACCCAAAAATCAAAGCCAATATCTCCGGAGCTGTGGGAGACATAAACCTAACGTATCATCGGGGAGATGACATCGACGAACTAGTGACCCATTTCAAAATAGTGTCTGATGATCTAAATGACAAGGAACAATTCAAAGTAGTGTACCACTTGCTCTCCAAGGACTAAGTGGTAACATTTGCTAAATTGATACAATCCAGAGCCTTGAAGCAGCGACAACCTGGCTCCGAGTGCAAATAAATAAGTTCCGACCTCAATTTGAATTCATTTTAAAGATCTTGGGCGACCCCCGTAGACAAAAAAACAGCGAAGCAGTACGTCAAAAGAATGAGTGATTAGAGCGGCATTTGAGCGATCCTACCCTTCTTCTGACTAATATTGTTCGAACGGGTCTACGGATGGAAATCTACAATAAAAATTAGACGAAGTGAAATAAATTTTACTGACGATTAATTACGCTTGCAACCCGAGACGAGTCTGAGCACCGAACCATGGAAGCACCTCCGACGGAGCTCAAACAAGTGTCCAACTGCACAGTCCAGTCGCGGAAAACAAGAGCAATCCACTCATCTGCGGGGACGGCACGAGCAGCCAACTCGTCTGCGGGGACAGCGGGCCACGATATCAGCAACGCTGGCATACCCACGCAGAGGCAAACAACAGTATACGGACTTTGATCATCCGATTTCACCAAGGGTGAATTACCTGCTTCGAATGTAATAAAACAGGGCACATCCAGAGGCATTATTTACAAGACATGGTCCCACGACCCTCACTACCTATAATTGAACAAGCAAAGTCTTCCCCATACCAGACAAAACACTTATTGAGCACCCGGATTGCACGTCGATTCACACAACGCTCAAGGTAGAATACAATTAGCTTGTTTAATAGACTCGGGATCGACGGTGAGTCAAATAAAATATAACATTGCCTTGACGATGCGTGAGTTTGGGAGTGAAATAATGCCTAATGAAACACAGATCAGAACCTTGAATAAGGAGACCTTCACGAAGGAAGGAAGAATGACTTTGACCGTTACAGCTAGAAATAAAAAAATAAAACATGATTTAGTTTCTGCAATATAAACACGTACCCTGGAGCTTTATTGACTGGTTTCGATTTTTTAGGGTGGTGTGCCGCAACAATAGACTACAACAACAACAGCGTAACGCTAATGGGACAGAAGGTACTGTTTCAAAACAGGAAAACCGAAGGCATACCAAATATTTATATGGCCCTACTGGATGACGATGGTTTGATCAACGATTCACGAGCAGGCGAGAGGTGTTTTCTACCTCAAAGCAGTCATGTAATTAGGTTCTTGACTGTCCGCCCGTGTTTCGCAAATACGGACGTTATGTCGATATTCTTCCACGATACCGGTGCTATTAGTCCGCAAGCCAGGTAATACTTTTGATGTGCCTTAGATTACAGAAAGGTCAATGTAATTGCCTACAAATCGAGCTATCCACTTGCTAACATAACCGAAACTCTTGAAGGTGTAACTGGGAGAGTAGAGTAAAGTGATACGAAAACGCAAATCTTTGGGTCTTAGGTGGCTGAAACGGCCCACTTTTCTTGTGGTGCCAGAAACGCATTTTTTTTATTCGGACAATGTACTCGTTAGGAAGTATGTTATTTCTTAGTGTGACAGACTTAGTCGCTGTATATCTCATACATTATACTTGTAGGTTAAGGCAAATACTCTTGTAGTCAAGTTAATTACTGCAGGTACAAAGAGAACGCACGAGACGGGGGAGGATAGGGATGGAGGGTAGGGGAGTAGAATATGGGGAGAAAAGTGCCCAAGGCAGAACATAATTCATCAGTGTCATTTACTGATCTTATCTCTAGATTTACTCCTCTCATTACGAATTTTGAGTTTTTTTTAATACGTATTGTGGACGGTGAGTATGCTTTTTGTTTATTAAATTGGTTTGTTCGCAAGAAATGACGGCACATATTAAGACGCTTATTAGTGTAGATCTCATTTTAATAGGCTACTTTTAAATCGTATTATATAGTTTCACAGGCACCCTGTTATTTCAATTGTTTTTATTGCTCGCACATTTTGTTATGTATGACTCATTTGAATAAAAACTTTTACTGCTCAAACCTGATTTATTTAGGTTTTCGTAATCGATGTAGTTATGCAAAAAATGGTGGCCTAATACATATTACCATGTTTTGTTAGTGTAGGATACATTTGAATGGAAGCTTTTATAACTATTCTATTTAGTTTCCGATGGTTATTGCCCATACATTTTGTTATGTATTCGATGTTGTTACCGTAGGATATCGTTGCTCAATTGTTATCATACATAGGTTTGACATCTTTCTCTTTATTAGCGAGTCCCGTAGTGTAACGTAGTATTTTACAGCACGATCGATATTGTTTGATTAAATCCATTCCTTTTAAGCGTCTCCTGTAGTCCAAACGCAAGTGGGACACACTTGCGGACCTTTTAATCCATCAATATCACATAAAGATCTTATCTCATCTCGCACCTCTCGGAGAATGAGGTTACGGGTACGGCTGGAATACGATCGGCTTACAGTTACGGTTGGCTTACGGAGAGGTTACGGTTGCTTACGAACGGACGGACGGACAACGTTCGGATATACATTGGCAAGGTTAATGTTATGAACATTTTCCATTATACTGTATTTTTGATATTTATTGTATTTATATAGTTTTTTTCTTCTCTAGATGGTTGTATTGGGGTACGCTTGGTTCCTTTCAGCTGCTCATTAAATATATTTCTTCGGTTCTGGAAGGAATAGTTTTAAAATATTTTTCTGGTTGGGTGGGGTGTAAGGATTCCCTCTGCAAACGTTGGATGCGCTCCTGAAAAATTAGGTAAGTTTGCTCTTATCTGTTCTTTGTCATATCAGTTATTTCCGGGGACGACCTTTGCCATGTTTGAGTGTATGTATCGTTGCATATTTTATGTCTGGATTATAATTCTATATATTTTTCTGTACATATATGTTTGTATTATTTTCTAGTTTGGGTATATTTGACTCATTCGGATGTTGGTTGGATGCTTGATATTGAATTTAGGCAATGTTCTGTGTATTTTTTTTCAGTCATTTATTTCATTTGTATATAGTATCTATAGGTAGTTGACGATCGATCACATCGTTAAGATTGAAATAATATGCGCAGTATGTTTCACATATTTTCAATCCACATATCTGAGGACAATGAAACAAGATTTAGTTATACATATTTTTTTTTATATAGATACATGGTTTCATAGGATAATTTACGATATTTTTAAATATTTCGGGTCGGTTGCAGTACGTTTCAAATGCGTTATTCTGAGGAGGGGGCAATCAAACAGGTTCAAGTTTTATTACATGCTTTCATAGGAATATTTACATACTATGAACATTTACATGTTCTACATGTTCGAATTGACGTATTTTTTGTCATTCACGCGAGTACATACGCCAAAGAAGGTCTCACCCGACTTACACCCCTTACATGTTAAATCCACGTTTACATTAGTTTCATCAGCCAGGTCACATCGCTTCCTCTTATTAGTGACGGTAGGAATATTTTCAATGGATTTTTTGGGGATGTCCGGATGGTTATAGGCAAGAGTTGTGCACGCGTCGAGATAGTGACGTTTGTTTTCAAATATACTGAGGCAGTTTTTAATAGTATGTACAGTTTGAAACTGGCATGCTTGTGCGCGAATGTAGCGTGGTTTCAGTGTGTGTAATAAAAGAAACTGTAGACTTTTGCTTTAGGTTCTGTTTGGAGCTGATGATATATATATATATATATATATATATATATATATATATATGATACCTTAGATAGCTGTGTGCAATTTCAATTTCTTAATATCTATGGCATTTTTAATGCAAGGCAGGAGGCGTTGTATTGCATTTCAATGCAAATCATGTTGCATATCTGCAATATCTTCATCGTACAAGGGATGTTTTTCGGGTATGTATAAGAAGTTCATTTTTTCAGCTATGGACGAGATTGCCGCATTTTCAGCCTCTATATCGGCCATACCATTAAACTGGACTAATATATATCGTATTTCAATGCTACTCATACAATATTGCAGCTTCGTTGCATGTCATGTTGCATATATGCATTCAATGCTAGTCATTCGAGTTAAATTTAGGATATTGCAAACAAAGATTTATGAGGTATGTTTTTTATTGATATTAGATTTTGACACATTTATATATATATGTAT
>SDVV010006114.1:0-18687 GCA_016164225.1 Gammarus roeselii
CTCAATTTAGCGAGCAGCATGCTGCAGTGTCATCTCACACTCAATTTAGCGAGCAGCATGCTGCAGTGTCATCTCACACTCAATATTAGCGAGCAGCATGCCGCAGTGTCATCTCACACTCAATATTAGCGAGCAGCATGCTGCAGTGTCATCTCACACTCAATTTAGCGAGCAGCATGCTGCAGTGTCATCTCACACTCAATATTAACGAGCAGCATGCTGCAGTGTCATCTCACACTCAATATTAGCGAGCAACATGCCGCAGTGTCATCTCACACTCAATTTAGCGAGCAGCATGCTGCAGTGTCATCTCGCATTCAATATTAGCGAGCAGCATGCCGCAGTGTCATCTCACGCTCAATATAAGCGAGCAGCCTGCCGCAGTGTTATCTCACACTCAATATTAGCGAGCAGCATGCTGCAGTGTCATCTCACACTCAATATTAGCGAGCAGCATGCCGCAGTGTCATCTCACACTCAATATTAGCGAGCAGCATGCCGCAGTGCCATCTCACACTCAATTTTGCGAGCAGCATGCTGCAGTGTCATCTCACACTCAATATTAGCGAGCAGCATGCCGCAGTGTCATCTCACACTCAATTTAGCGAGCAGCATGCTGCAGTGTCATCTCACACTCAATATTAGCGAGCAGCATGCTGCAGTGTCATCTCACACTCAATATTAGCAAGCAGCATGCTGCAGTGTCACTTCACACTCAATATTAGCAAGCAGAATGCCGCAGTGTCATCTCACACTCAATATTAGCAAGCAGCATGCTGCAGTGTCATCTCACACTCAATATTACCGAGCAGCATGCCGCAGTGTCATCTCACACTCAATATTAGCGAGCAGCATGCCGCAGTGTCATCTCACACTCAAAATTAGCGAGCAGCATGCTGTAGTGTCATTTCACAATCACCAATATTAGCGAGCAGCATGCCGCAGTGTCATTTCACAATCAACAATATTAATGAGCAGCATGCCGCAGTGTTATTCCACAATCACCAATATTAGCGAACAGCATGCCGCAGTGTAATTTTACAATCACCAATATTAGCGAGCAGCATGCCGCAGTGACATCTCACAATCATCAATATTAACGAGCAGCATGCCGCAGTGACATCTCACAGTCATCAATATTAACGAGCAGCATGCCGCAGTGACATCTCACAATCATCAATGTTAACGAGCAACATGTTGCAGTGACATCTCACAATCATCAATATTAACAAGCAGCATGCCGCAGTGACATCTCACAATCATCAATATCAACAAGCAGCATGCCGCAGTGTAATTTCACAATCACCAATATTAGCGAGCAGCATGCCGCAGTGACATCTCACAATCACCAATATTAGCGAGCAGCATGCCGCAGTGTAATTTCACAATCATCAATATTAAGGTGCAGCATGCCGCAGTGACATCTCACAATCATCAATATTAGCGAGCAGCATGCCGCAGAGTCATTTCACAATCACCAATATTAGCGAGCAGCATGCCGTAGTGACATCTCACAATCATCAATATTAGCGAGCAGCATGCCGCAGTGTCATTTCACTATCACCAATATTAGCGAGCAGCAAGTCGCAGTGTCATTTCACAATCACCAATATAAGCGAGCATCATGCCGCAGTGTCATTTCACTATCACCAATATTAGCGAGCAGCATGCCGTAGTGTCATTTCACTATCACCAATATTAGCGAGCAGCATGCCGCAGTGTAATTTTACAATCACCAATATTAGCGAGCAGCATGCCGCAGTGTCATCTTGCAAGCCAATCTCAGTGCTCATGAACGCACAATCACATTCAAAAGTCGCACTCGTAATGCCAATATTCACTCATGCATATCTCTTGCGTGTGAAAAGCTGATGATTCCATTTTGTTTTTGTTGTTGTTGCTCAACCCCATGGCCAGCACACAGCCCGAGGCCGGGGAACCCACCGACGTGTGCGTATTGGGAGTGTTACAGAAGGTTCGAGCAAGTCATCTCTCACAATATTAACACCATATGACAGTGAACACCGCACCCACCTTATGTCACGCTCAACAACACCCCCATACCCCACTACAACTATCCTTGGAGTAACTTATGACACGGGGATGACATTGAAGCTTCACACAAACAACATCGCCATCAAAGCCAGACTTAGACAGAACGTGTCTCAGGTACTCACTACAACCACTTACGGTCACTCCAAAGTATCAATTACAACGCTATATAAAAATTCATCAGGCCCGTAATCTCCTACGCAAACACCGCTTGGTCTGCTTAAATTTTACCCACACACATTAATTCCCTGCAAAGAATACAGAACACGGTCTTGCGCATCGCAACGGGCTGTACACAGTCCACACCCATTCCGCACCTGCGTGAAGAAACCAGGGTCCTCCATCTCAAACATCATCTTCATACCTACATACCACACCGGCAACTCACTTATTTTCTTTTTGCGCGATCATTTCTGAACCGACAGATAACACATCTATGCACAAACTGATACACACACATCACAGCTCTTGCATTAGATGATCAGAGAGTCAGCACAGTCTTGCAAAGTCACCCTCTTAGGGTGGACAAGGAGGAGTTGGGGTTGCCTAGGGGTGACAGGGTTCACATGTTGCGACTGTGATGCGGGCACCACACGGACCTATAGTCATACCAGCATAGACTGGGAAATATTCCTTCTGATCTCTGCTTGCGATACGGTCGAGCACGTCACGACTTCGTGCCCAGCCACCACACTCAGCAGGCTCCACCATAACATCACGTCAGTGCTTGATCTGTGGGAGCGCCCGCGAGACTGCATCAGCTTCTTAAGGGGTGCAGACTCAATATAAGGCCTTGCTCCTGCTGTAATTCCCTTTTTTGTGTTATGTATCCCCAGGTACATGCATAAACAGTTGAATTTAGGAAAAAACTGCAAAGAAGTGCGTTGAAGAAAATACAGAAAATACAGTATAAACATAAGGATTTGAGGATTTAGGGATTTAAAATTTATTTAGGTATAATGACCAGTTGAGAAAATAACAGAAATAGCAGAATACACAGATGATACGTACCAAGTCTTCGTCAGCGTGAGCTGTTCTGAAGACATAAACATGAGTTCGATTATTGAAGGTGATGGGACCTGTGATTGATGTATACAATTCAACGTTCACACTTTAATTCGGTTTCCTTCATTTTTTAAACCCAACTGGGAGCGATGAACTTTTTCCTTAACGTCACCAACACAAATACCTAAGCGTAAATGTTCAAGTCTCTTCAATTCAATGTCTGCATAAGCAATTCACTATAGTGAACGTTTAGAAATAGGATGCATACAACAACGAGTAGGCTGGAAAGCAATTGCCTGACAATGCAATACAAATTGTTGGTTATCACAGAGTTAAGGCAATATTATATCAAACTTTTCAACAGCGACATCCTTCATATTGCAGCAACTTCCAGCCCAAGTCCGAAGGACGATGTAACGTTCTGTAATATTTATATTGATAAAAATAAACTATACAGAAACTGTCACATGTAACAGATGAAGTCTACTTTTATGCATATATGGCAACATTGGAAGGATGTAATAGGCTTTTGAAATATATTGAACATAAATTCTGGCAAACAGGTGTGTGCTTTTTTATGCAGGGGGTGTTTGAAAATGTGGTATATATGAGAAATAATAGCGAATAATTTTTTTCATTTTCATTTTGACGGGACAAGCAATGCGCGTTGAAATGAGTTAGAGACTCGTCAGCATCTTGTTTTGACGAGACGAGCCAATTAGGTAGAGGCTCGCCATCAACCAGTTGGCATGTTTTAAATACCACATCAATTTACGGATGTCGTCCGAAAGCTGGCGGTGCCGGGGATCGCTGTCAAGAAACGCGTTGTTTCACCGAGTGTCTGGTGCTTGTAATCAGAAGGATGCCCGTAACCTCAATATGTAACCATCATATCAATTTAAAAACATCTGAGTGGCGTTTGTTTTAGAGCATATACTGATTTGAAATAAGAAAACATGCCTAAGTTCATTTGAGAAAAAAAAAATTGAACGGCGACGATGAGTATCGTGGATTTGCACTTTATGAGATGAACGGAAAACGACGTTAAGAAGCTGATGACCGCCATTACGCATCGTACCGCATTGCTGACCGCCCACAGGAGCGCCTGTAGCGCGTTCAGCTACAGGACTCCGTAACGCGTTCAGCTACAGGACTCCGTAACGCGTTCAGCTACAGGACTCTGTAACGCGGAGATGACGGGCCTTCACTGAAACTCGCATGTTTTTTGTCGCCGGGCCTAAATTGTTATTGTGGATTGATCAGAAACTGATGTTTCCTGCATCATACGTAACAATAATTAACTATAACTATATAACAATGCAATTATGATCGTATATTACAATGCAATATTGATCGTATATTACAATGCAATAATGATCGTATATTACAATGCAATAATGATCGTATATTACAATGCAATAATGATCGTATATTACAATGCAATAATGATCGTATATTACAATGCAATAATGATCGTATATTACAATGCAATAATGATCGTATATTCCAATGCAATTATGATCGTATCTTACAATGCAATAATGATCGTATATTACAATGCAATAATGATCGTATACACAATGCCGGTAGTGTTTGAAATCACGTGAATGCTCAAGCAGAAGTAATTCATATTCGCCCGATTCATCTTGAAGCGTCAATATAATTTGACCCATTGCTAACAACTGTTACCTTGCTTGCAATTTGAAGGGAGTTCAATTACATTGTGTTCATAAGTAAAATAAAACCCCGGCTGGCATGTAACATACACGAGTCCTGCTGAAATGGGAGTATAACGATGGATTGTTGAGGAATGTGAATTCACATGTTTGATGCTAACAATGACAGCTTGATTACCTCTATATCTCATATTTAAATAGTCTGTATTAATGCAGCAAATAAATATATTTCAAACGCAGGTCATTTGTGTATCATCTATATACATCAAAAACAGTTCATATTAAGAGTGAATGTTGTCAGCCATGATCCGAGCAACTCTGGGTCCAAGTTTGCTGTGGTGTCTGCACCACCCGTGATGTGATGTCTGCACCACCCGCGCAATAACGAGAGGTAGTGATGAGCCACACTGTATAATTAAATACATTTTTCGACTACCTCAAAGTCTAATTTCCAGAAAACGATCTTAATCCATCTTATCTCAAAACATATTTAGGTAAAATATTGAGATAGTGTGTAGGCACAGTATTTGGCTACAGTATTTAAATACAGTATTTGTATAGTTTTTAGATGGAGTATTTAAATACAGTATTTAGATACAATATTTAGACAGAGTATTCCTTCAAACACGGATTAGAGGTGAGGTCGACCGTCCCTGGCTCCAGACCTCTGCCGCGGGCACTCAGTCAGTGTTATGCAAGCCGTGGTCGCCACTGTTGTGCAAGAGGGGAGGGGGTGTGTGCAAGAAGAGTGAGACTTGCAGCGCTGTTACGGGGGTGTTGGGTGTGGGTGGAGTGTGAACCATTCACATGTTCAGTGTTAGAATGTAGGTGAGTTGACAGACATGACTTGTGTGTATTGTAAGTCAACTCTGAGCTGTTGATTCCGTCCATCACACTAAATCTTTCTTCGGACATCATAAACAATTGATTAGCAGTTAGTTGTTGATATCGTAGTCATGTTGAGGTTAACACACTGTGATGATAGCCGTTACACATTAGATTTTAATTTGAATTTCATCACCCGCTTGTTCAAAATACACGCCCCAAAATTATCGAACAGATAAGAAATCATTGTTAAGATACTTGAGTCTATCATTTGGGAACCTCAACGCGCACCAGGTACCGATCAGGCGGGGGTGCACCAGGTACCGATCAGGCAGGGGTGCACCAGGTGCCGATCAGGCAGGGGTGCACCAGGTACCGATCAGGCGGGGGTGCACCAGGTACCGATCAGGCAGGGGTGCACCAGGTACCGATCAGGCAGTGGTGCACCAGGTACCGATCAGGCGGGGGTGCAACAGGTACCGATCAGGCAGGGGTGCACCAACTACCGATAAGGCGGGGGTGCACCAGGTACCGATCAGGCAGGGGTGCACCAGGTACCGATCAGGCGGGGGTGCACCAGGTACCGATCAGGCGGGGGTGCACCAGGTACCGATCAGGCAGGCGTGCACCAGGTACCGATCAGGCAGGGGTGCACCAGGTACCGATCAGGCGGGGGTGCACCAGGTACCGATCAAGCGGAGGTCGTAAAATGTTCGCTTGAATACGACCTTCACATTGATGAAACGGGAATTGTCATTCGGTGTATGAGGAGGTAATCAGTTACATTGAACATCTAGACAAGTAGATATTAACCAAATCCCAGGTCAAAAAATTGTAATAATTGGAAAGCTGATCAATTACAATTGCCAGGCTGTTTGATGCAAGTTGAGTATTGACTCAGAGATAAAATAATCCTAATAGGTAAAAGGTTTGGTAACAACTGCGTCACCCCAAGCAGCATTGGCGCTTCGCGAGGACAATCTTGGTGCGCCTGTCGTACATCAGGGAGTAGGCAGGCAGGCGGGGGGGGGGGGGGGGGGCTGTGTCATGCCCCAGGAGAGGGTTGTGCCCTGCCCCACGTCTCAGTGTAAGTCAATAATGTCAGGTCAAATTCCCTGGAAGAGAAGTGAAAGCTGATAATTGAAGTCAAAGGAGGTATTTAAAGGCCTGCACAATTGAACTATGCATGAATTAACATGGGATCAACTCGCCAAACTATCTTCAGCTCGGACTTCAAATACCCCCTTAGAACAACATGTTAAGAATAGTGCGCTCACGTTGCCAGAACATGCTCACTTTCTTAGTGTTGATGCAAGTGAGACCAAATAAGTCTCAACAACGTTTATTGAATCTCTGAAAACAACATTCAGAGTCATTAGGAACAATTATAAATAAAGGCATCAACTTTGCTGATCTTTGATCATTTGGTCGTCACAGGATTATCGTTTCTATACCTCCATGCGGCTTCGGTGAAGAAGTGATCAAAGTGTTCGATGTAGGGCTTCTACCTAATGTATTAGGTCAAGTATTGCGAGTAAGTAAACCTTGGATTCGAAGAACATTTCGTGCAGAAACAACGACTGCGTGAAATTGTCCTTTAACTTAACTTTAGTAACCACTTGCGACCAGAAGGGAATTTCTTGTTAGCTTTATTGAAGATTGTACATCAATCGTATGATAGAAGATTGGTGAGGCTGTGTTTGGGAAATAAATATTTGTAATAAGAAATAACTGAATACTTGCCGGGCTTGTATTGCGGTCAACGGTGTCTCATAGCAATCTAATATTGAATCAATCAAAATAGAGACAGCTCGTACGTGCGTCTGTCTGTCTTATGTTGTCTCTCTGTCACTTGTGATATGCTTCACTGACATGCTGAACGGGCAAAAAAGTTGAGTCACAGAGTATTATTCGTTGCATCTCCGAAACGGATCAGTTGAACGCAAGGGGGCTACCCGATACCCCGAAGAATTATTTTCTAAAACGACAAATAATAAATGCGTAAGGAATGCCAAAAAAAAGCTTGAGTAGGGCATCTTCTTTGCATTTGCTACACGATAACATGAACCTATTTCACTGTACTGCAGAGCAGTAGGTTCATTGACGGTAGACGGGAGGCAAGGACGGGAGATGAGGTTTAAGGACAAGAGACAGGATTTGATTAAAATGTTTGTCCTATTATTTAAGGTATTTTGAGAATTTATTCTTCCACCGATCGGGCAGTGTCGGTTTTCAGCGCCAGACCACAATGTTCTTCTGCTTCAGAGTATATATTTGACGTGCACGGACATGTTCCCCACCCTCAAGTCGGATCGGGTCGTCACTGGTGGAAGTATTCTGATCAGCGGTATGGGAATGCCTCAAACAACTTGATCGCAAGAGTCACGTTTAATTAATTCTATGTTGTTTCAAGAACAGCCCTCACTGAGAACGACGAGTATTGCCTTTACATCCCATTATGTAGCTGAAGTGAAAAGACCATTCGGACACATCCACTACCGGTGCAGGAATCCGACGCAACGCTATTTTTAAGTAGCCATTCCCACAGTATTTTAACTAATGCATGCAATTGTATCGTTACATCCTGTCTCCCGTTTTGCCTATCGTCATCTTCCCGTCTTTGAGTCTCGTCATCCATCCTCCGTCAGTGAAATTTTTCATACGAGATAGTGAAGTATGTTTGAATTATCCTGTTGCAATTGTGGAGAAGAAGCCCACCTCTCTTGGCATTTGCAGTATTCAACTCACTCCTTAATAAGGTCCCAGAAATTTGTCGTCCTGAAAAATATTTTAGTCATGAGAAAGCCTCTATCCGTTATTGCTTTGTATACGTGATACAGCAATTAATATTGTGGGACCCAACTTCTCCAATACGCGAGTGGCGCTTCTATTTTTTCAGTTCTGATACATAGTAGAGAGCGTATAGACGGATAGACGACATGGTCTATCGCTAATATTCTAACACAAGTAAAAACCGTAACTATTCTGACAGGTACATTTTCATTTGTGATGCCTTGATTCTTCACGGGCGTGCGCTGTCTTCTATAGAATACATTAGAGACGGCACATAAGTGTGACTGTCTGGTTTGTGTGTCACGCTCATCACTACAACATAGGAAAAAATGAGGGCCCCTTCTGTATTGGGGAAAAGGTTCAGTTCCTCATTATTATTTGCCGTATTGCAAATATAAAGCATTAAGTAAAGTGAAGGACACTTTGTTGAGACTCGAAAAAGTATTTTTTTTTAGAACAGCAAATAAAAGACGAGTCACGAAATACGACTAAAGGCCGGAATAGAGCGGCTCCTTCTTAGTTGCAACGGGGTAATTAAATCATATTCCCCCATACTGTTGAAAAATGGGTTCGTTGACGCAGGAGAGTAGTAAGGACCAAGATGAATAGCTCTACTCTATCAATCTTGGTAAGGGCGGTAGGTTAGGTGCTAGGACGAAATGTTAAGATTATTTTTGTATTGCAACAATTATTTTTAGATATTTAATTAATAAAGCTGTACCATTTGCAATTGTATGTAATGATAACATTGTACTATCGGTTACAAAGATAGAGACCTTATTTTTAAATGCGCGTTTTGTTTACGACATCCCTGCCCTGAGATTGTATGTTTTATAGTATGGATTTACACATTTCCATTACCTCCAGACGTTTGGCTGTAAGCCTACGACAATAAACTTTACCTAACTACATACAATTTGATATATATGAAATTTAAATGAAACGTGAAATAAAAAAAAAGGTCTCTATCTTTGTAACCGATAGAACCTCTTCTCTGTGTTCAATTCAGTGGCAAACGCGTGAATGTCTATACATAAATACAGGCATTTTGAGAATGTCTACTTCTGCCGTCAACGAAGCGTCAGGCACCTGCACTAACACGCATTACGGGCAGAGCAAACGACATCAAATGCATTTGATTAAAAAAACATTTGTCTTCGTACCCAAATAGTATTGTCAGAGTTCTAATGACATACCGTAAAACGGAGGCAAAAAAACTAGCATTCAGGGGAATAGACATTTTTTCTTAAGAAATGTGAATACCAGACACAAACCAACATAAAATACAACACCAAGACGCACGGGCCGGGATTTTAGATTCGTCCGATGTGAAGCGGCTTCTGGGAGATGGACCTAGGGTGGTACTGGCCACTACGACATGGTAGTACCGGCTACCCCACGGCTGTACCTCCTACCCCACGGCTGTACCGCCTACCCAAGGCTCTACAAACTTCCATGGCAGCTCTGGCTACCCCATGAAAGTACCGGCTACCCCACGGCTGTACCGGCTACCCCACGGCTGTACGGGCTACCTCACGATGATACTGGCTACCCAACGGTGGCACCGGCTATCTCATGGTAGTACTGACTACCCCATGACAGTACCAGCTACCCCACGGCTGTACCGGCTACCCCACGGCTGTTCCGGCTACCTCATGGTAGTACTGGCGACGTCCTGTCAGTAGAAATGCCCCTCCTGTGTCGGACCAGAGAGATCATGTCAATCTTCATTGTGATTTATGTTACCGTTAAAAGCCACGACATGGAGTAGCCAGTACTACCATGGGGTAGCCAGTACTGCCATGGAGTAATCATGCTGCCATGGGGTTGCCCATGCTGTCATGGGGTAGCCAGGGCTGTCATGGGATTGCAGGTGTTGCCAAGTGGTGATCGGACCTTTATCGACAACGATCTCAAATCAATAACTCAAGCAAGCGTTCTTGCACCAAGATGTACTTTAATATTTTAAGTTGTATGTACAACCTATTTTGAGACGAGTTATTGCTCTCACAAATTACAGGGTTTCAGGTTCAGTGCCCTTAGCAGGTGGAGGCGCTGTTCTAGAAAGACGTACAGTATACAGGTTTCCTGATCAAATGCCTTCAGCAGGTGGAGGCGCTGTTCTTGGAAGACGTAAAGTACAGGGTTCCTGGTTCAGTGCCCTTAGCAGGTGGAGGCGCTGTTCTAGGAAGACGTAAAGTACAGGGTTCCTGGTTCAGTGCCCTTAGCAGGTGAAGGCGCTGTTCTAGGAATACGTGAAGTACAGGGCTCCTGGTTCAGTGCCCTTAGCAGGTGAAGGCGCTGTTCTAGGAATACGTAAAGTACAGGGCTCCTGGTTCAGTGCCTTCAACAGGTGAGGGCGCTGTTCTAGGAGGACGTAAAGTACAGGGTTCCTGTTTCAGTGTCTTCAACAGGTGAGGGCGCTGTTCTATGAAGAAGTAAAGTACAGTGTTCCTGGTTCAGTGCCTTCAACAGGTGAGGGCGCTGTTCTATGAAGACGTAAAGTACAGTGTTCCTGGTTCAGTGCCTTCAACAGGTGAGGGCGCTGTTCTAGGAAGACGTAAAGTATAGGGTTCCTGGTTCAGTGCCTTCAGAAAGTGAGGGCACTGTTCTAGGAAGCTGGTAAAAAATCAGGGTCATGAGTTCAGTCCCATCAGCATGTGCGGACGCTGTTCTAGAAGGCTGGTAAAATAGGGTTCCTAATTCAGCGCCCTCAGCTGGGGAATGCACTGTTCTAGAAAGTTGGTAAAAACAGGATTTTAAGTTGTGCCATCAGCACAGTGAATGCACTGTTCTAGGAAGTTGATAAAAATACAATATTCCTACATCAGTGCCCTCAGAAGGGCAAGGGCTCTATTTTTAGAATCTGGTGTCTAAAAAGCAACAACATCACAATTGCTTGTTGTTGCCGTATGTGCGATACCACAGGCTGCATTCAAAACCATCCCAAGGTACTCTGGTGATCGTTTGGAGTTACCCTTTGCCTATCATCCTAACCTAATTTACAAACGCCTATGTCAATACGATTATTCGTGATGGATTCTTAGGCGCCTATACCTAAACAGACTCTCAAACGCCTAGAGTCTCACTATAATAGGTTCCCAGAACTTGGCCATCACCCATCTGAGGGCACTGTTACAGGCACTTGGTATAGGCCATTAACCCCATCTGGCCATCACCCATCTGAGGGCACTGTTACAGGCACATGATATTTTACCAGCTTCATAGAACAACGCTCTCACCTGCTGAGGGCACTGAACAACTAGGAACACCGTGATTTATCAGCTTCCTAGAACAGCACCCTCATCTGCAGAGGGCACTGAACAACTAGGAACACCGTGATTTATCAGCTTCCTAGAACAGCACCCTCACCTGCAGAGGGCACTGAACAACTAGGAACACCGTGATTTATCAGCTTCCTAGAACAGCACCCTCATCTGCAGAGGGCACTGAACAACTAGGAACACCGTGATTTATCAGCTTCCTAGAACAGCACCCTCATCTGCAAAGGGCACTGAACAACTAGGAACACCGTGATTTATCAGCTTCCTAGAACAGCACCCTCACCTGCTGAGGGCACTGAACAACTAGGAACACCGTGATTTATCAGCTTCCTAGAACAGCCCCCTCACCTGCTGAGGGCACTGAACAACTAGGAACACCGTGATTTATCAACTTCCTAGAACAGCACCCTCACCTGCAGAGGGCACTGAACAACTAAGAACACAGTGATTTATCAGCTTCCTAGAACAGCACCCTCATCTGCAGAGGGCTCTGAACTAGGAACCGTGATTTTTATTAACTTCTTACAACAGTCCCTCACCTTGTTGAGGGGACTGTGCAAGGAGTTTACCAAAATTGTTGCGTAACTAAATTCTTAAAAAAATTACTCCCTTTCTTATGAATCTCTTATCATCCTTGTGATTATAAATATTTTTTCAATTAAAGTTTTATATCCTTGATCATCAGTAATGATAAATGAGTCAATAAAGTAGACGACCCTAACCTTTGTAGCCTCCGTGCTCGCTGTCACCACAAGACCATTGGTGTTTTGTAAATAACACTTTTTTCAGATGGTATTCTTTTTAAATGCCGCCTGTATGATTGCTGGTCCCATACATAGTGCACTTCACATGCGGTTTCACTACTTCACCCGTGAATCAAACAGACAGTATCTCCCGCGCACCCTGCAAGGCCTCCCATTGGACGAGAAAGTTTCTCCTGCCATGACGTCCGAGGTCACGGACACAGAAACAAAGTGGCTGGCGGAGGTACGACCAGAATGCGCAGCTTTTAAAAGACTGGTTGACAACTGCGTCACTATGAGCAGCATTGGCGCTTGGGCATGGGCAATCTTGATACACCTGTCGTACCTGAACAAGGTGTTGGCATCAACATGCTGGCCTGTGAGGGGGCAAGAAGGGGCTGTGCCCTGCAACCCCCACCCCTGCATGCATAGTAAAGGGCACCGAGATGGTCCGGAAATGCCAACGTTTTTTGATGGAGACCTCGTATAGCCAACACAACCAAACAAAAATGCTTGACACGGATGTTGCATAGGTTCAATCATGATAATTGCCAACAACAATTCTTGGAACACACAACTTTCTACACATGTTTCTTTGAGACGGTAAAAGACGTGTAATTGAAATACAAGTTGTGTAAGGCTATTCAACAATAGAGCGTCCGATCACACGCGGTTAGAACAAATGGTACATATTTTTACGACGATTACAATGTTGCTGCAAATGCTTCACAGTGTGAGGTTAGTGTACACTGCCATAGTGTGAGGTTAGTGTGCACTGTCATAGTGTGAGGTAGGTGTACACTATCATAGTGTGAGGTTGGTGTACACTGTCATAGTGTGAGATTGGTGTGCACTGCCATAGTGTGAGGATGGTGTGAACAGTCAAAGTGTGAGTTTAGTGTGACTGACATAATGTGAGGTTAGTGTGCACTGTCATAGTGTGAGGTAGGTGTGCACTGTCATAGTGTGAGGTTGGTGTACACTGTCATTGTGTGAGATTGGTGGGCACTGCCATAGTGTGAGGATAGTGTGAACAGTCAAAGTGTGAGTTTAGTGTGACTGACATAATGTGAGGTTAGTGTGCACTGTCATAGTGTGAGGTTCGTGTGCATTGTCGTAGCGTGAAGTTAGTGTGCACTGTCTTAGTGTATTGTTAGTTTGCATTGTCATATCGTGAGGTAAGTGTGTACTGCCATAGTGTGAGGTTAGTATACACTGCCGTAGTGTAAGGTTAGTGAGCACCGTCATAGTGTGAGGTTAGTGTACACTGCCGTAGTGTAAGGTTAGTGAGCACCGTCATAGTGTGAGGTTAGTATACACTGCCGTAGTGTAAGGTAAGTGAGCACCGTCATAGTGTGAGGTTAGTATACACTGCCGTAGTGTAAGGTTAGTGAACACTGCCACAGTGTGGGATTAGTGTGCGCCGTCATAGTGGGAGGTTAGTGTGCATTGTCATAGTGTGAGGTTAGTAAGCACTGCCATAGTGGGAAGTATGTAAGCACTGCCATAGTGTGAGGTATGTAAGCACTGCCATAGGGTTAGGTATGTAAGCACTGTCATAGTGTTAGCTTGGTAAGCACTCTCATAGTGAGAGGTATGTAAGCACTGTCATATTGTGAGGTTAGTAAGTACTGTCATAGTGTGAGGTATGTAAGCACTGCCATAGTGTGAGGTATGTAAGCACTGTCATAGTGTGAGGTTAGTAAGCACTGTCATAGTGTGAGGTATGTAAGCACTGTCTTAGTGTAATGTATGTAAGCACTGTCATAATGTGAGGTTAGTAAGCACTGCCATAGTGTGAAGTTAGAAAGCACTGTCATAGTGTGAGGCATGTAAGCCCTGTCTTAGTGTGAGGTTAGTAAGCACTGTCATAGTGTGAGAAATGTAAGCACTGTCATACTGTGAGGTTAGTAAGCACTGTCATAGTGTGAGGTTAGTAAGCACTGTCATAGTGTGAGGTTAGTAAGCACTGTCATAGTGTGAGGTTAGTAAGCACTGTCATAGTGTGAGGAATGTAAGCACTGTCATAGTGTGAGAAATGTAAGCACTGTCATAGTGTGAGGTATGTAAGCACTGTCATAGTGTGAGGTTAGTAAGCACTGTCATAGTGTGAGGAATAGAAGAACTGTCATACTGTGAGGTTAGTAAGCACTGACATAGTGTGAGGCTTACAAGTGTTTACAAGTGTAGGAGGACAACAACAGCCTATTGGCCCAAACTAGGTTGGCTTTTGGTAGCAAGAGGATTAGTTTTGAAGTAGAACGTCGAAGAGAGCTTCGGTTGCCATTTCTGTTTTCTTTTATAACAACAGGAAATGGAACGGTTTAGCTATTTATCGGCGTTTTATGTAGAACTTATCGAGTCGCGACTTGAACGTTTCGATTGTATTGCTATTTACAACCTCCGGTGGAAGTTTGTTCCATTCTTCGACAACTCTATGCGTGAAGAAATTGCGCGTGATGTCGAGTGAGAAACGTTTCCCAACGATTTTGTATCCATTGCTCCTAGTCACTCCGTTTGTATCACGAGTGAAAAGGCTCGCTTGGTCGACGTTTTCCTTACCCTTCATAATCTTCCACACTTCTATCATGTCGCCTCTGACTTGACGTTTCTCTAGCGAATAAAGATTGAGTTCACGAAGCCTGTCTTCGTACGATTTATTCCGCAGCGAGGGGATGAGTTTGGTAGCTCTACGTTGAACCTTCTCCAGTTTAATAACGTCTTTTCTAAGGAATGGAGACCAGAATTGAATGGCATACTCGAGATGCGGTCTAAAAACTGCATCAAATAACTTAAGCATACTGTGCTGGTTTTTGTAAGAGATAGTGTGGGATATCATACCTAGCATTTTGTTGCCTTTCTTGGCAGCATCGTTACATTGCTTGCTGCTTTTTAGGTCGTTACTAATGATGACACCTGAATCTCTCTCATCGGTGACGGGAATGAGTTCTTTTCCAGACATTGAATATTCCTGTTTGGGGTTATGAAAACCTATGTGCATAGCTTTGCATTTGTCGACAAAAAATTTCATCCGCCACTTTTCTGACCAATCAACAATTTTGTTCAAGTCTAGTTGGATCTGCTGACTGCTTAGTTCAGTTTGAACTTTTCCTTCGATCTTAGTATCGTCTGCAAACTTGCTAATGTTTAAGAGTACGTTGCTATCGAGATCGTTAATGAATATTATAAAGAGAACTGGCCCTAACACGGATCCTTGAGGCACGCCGCTTGTAACGTTACCCCAAGGGGAAGAAGCTCTGTTAAGTACAACTCGCTGCCGTCTGTCCGTAAGCCAACATTTTATCCAACTGTTAAGCTCGCCTCGAATACCGATGCTGTGCAATTTACGAACTAGACGCTTGTGGGGGACTTTATCAAAGGCCTTTTGAAAGTCAAGGTAATTGATATCTGTTATGATCAGCCTCCGCTAGCACGTATATTTGGAAACATTGCTAACCGAACATTACCACCAAGAGCTGCGTAGTGTGTGCCCTAGAAACAGTGTAGGCCTTAGGCCTGTTACCCCTAGCCTAAGTTACACGAAGAAATCCCTTGCCTTGCATATTTTTCGGTTCCCCTCCAAGAGCAGGTGGTCTCACCATATGGATTATATGACGTAGGAGACGTTGACGAGTTAAGGTCATTAGACCATCCTGTAAAACTCGACGAGTCAGCATTGTGTGGCCTGGATCCAATTACGCAGAAGGGGGAAGTGTTAAGCTCAGGTTATCCCAAATTAACAGACAGATGGGAGGAGCCAACAAAATTCGTTAACGACCTAAATTGTATGTTTGCCAATAAGGTTAAGGTATTAGGACGCCCCGTCTCTTTGGAGGGACCAAAAGTTAGAGTTGTTCCCTTATTGGAGGATCATTTCATACACATACACAAGGCCCTCCCATATTTATTTCAAGGTGTAGGTCTGAAGTTTAGAACGCATCACACTTTAATAACGGATTCATTGGGGGGAGGTAAGAATGATTTAGAACTGCGAATATTATAATCTCATATTTTAATAGGCGTGTGATATTGCCTTTCAGCGTTAATATGTGTTCCCAAGGTTGTCACTTAACTGTAATTTCTCAGTATTTATATCCCGTGTTTTGTATCTCCCTACAGGGTGGGTCTTCACCTTGTCTTCGCCTTTGCGTCGCTTTTGCTTCGTTTTTCGTTTTACGCTTACGCTCTACGCTTTACACTTACATTTCTTTTTGCTGTTCATTTACACTTCTGTTCCGTTGTGTCCGTTGTATTACAATCAATGTTAAGTGCTATAGGACGAGTTCAACTGTTGACATGTTACTTGTTTCATCAAAAATAATATTATAAAACCACTGTTTGGTCATTTGTACCTTGCATTTGTAAACATAAACATAAAACCTTTCACATAATATATCGATTGAAGATTCTGTGTCGTGGATATCGATTATATTTCTGAAAAAGAGTGGCAGATTTGTAAGACAGGAACGGTTGTGTCTAAAGCCATGCTGGGAGTCGCCAATCAATTTGTTTGATTCTAAGAATTCTGTAATTTCGTCCGTTATCAAACTTTCCATCAACTTGCCAATGACTGAGGTGAGACTAATTGGACGGTAGTTGCCGGGACACTTTTTGTCCCCTTTTTTCAAGAATTGGGGTAACATTGGCCTCGTTCCATTTAGAGGGGCAGGTGCCATTTGTGAAAGATTGGGTGAAAATGTTCGATGAATGCTCGGCGATTTCGTTTCTAGTCTCTTTTAGAATTCTAGGATGAATTTGGTCAGGACCTGGAGATTTGGTGACGTTCAATTTATCTATATATTTAATAACTTCGGCGGGGTAAAAGTTAACTGAGGTGAGGGCTTGAATTTGTTTTGGCGCTACGATATCCTCAGGATTAGGAATATCCTGATTCTCTAACGTAAATACAGAGCAAAAATATTCGTTAAGTAGAACACTCATTTTGGTGTCGTCCGTTTCTAGCTCACCAACATCGTTCTCAAGAGGAGGTTAGTAAGCACTGTCATAGTGTGAGGAATGTAAGCACTGTCATAGTGTGAGGTTAGTAAGCACAGTCATAGTGTGAGGAATGTAAGCACTGCCATAGTGTGAGGTTAGTAACCACTGTCATAGTGTGAGGTTAGTAAGCACTGTCACAGTGTGAGGAATGTAAGCACTGTCATAGTGTGAGGTTAGTAAGCACTGTCATAGTGTGAGGTTAGTAAGCACTGCTTTCCACATCGCTAATGATATTGCATGTGCCTGACATAATTATGAGCGGTCAGTGTCTGGTGGAAGACGCCTAATCGAGCGGTCATGCAACCACGGTCATGTAACCACGGTCATGTAACCACGGTTATGTAACCACGGTCATGTAACCACGGTGGCTGTCAGTAGTATAATTAACCCTGGATAATGACCTCCCAATTATGACCTTTATTGGCTTCCGTTCGGCTAAAATGAATTGGAATAATGGTTACTGCCTGTACTGGTACAGTTGCGGACATAGTAGCACATAAATAATGGTTATTGCCTGTACTGGTACAGTTGCGGACATAGTAGCACATAAATAATGGTTATTGCCTGTACTGGCACAGTTGCAGACATAGCAGCACATAAATAATGGTTATTGCCTGTACTGGTACAGTTGCGGACATAGTAGCACATAAATAATGGTTATTGCCTGTACTGGCACAGTTGCGGACATAGTAGCATATAAATAATGGTTATTGCCTGTACTGGCACAGTTGCGGACATAGTAGCACATAAATAATGGTTGTTGCCTGTACTGGCACAGTTGCGGACACAGTAGCACATAAATAATGGTTATTGCCTGTACTGGCACAGTTGCGGACATAGTAGCACATAAATAATGGCTATTGCCTGTACTGGCACAGTTGCGGACATAGTAGATACAGATACAGACACTAGGCCGCATCCCCCAGAAAGGGGGGTGGCCGACGGCACGGCGCAACTCACACCCTCATACGCTCTCACTCACACAACCTAGCCCTTTTGTGCTAGAGGGTCCGGCCGGTAGCCCCTCAACTTACATTCTGGGTCCCGAATGCACCGAGGAACCGTCGTCAGCAGCAGGGCCCAACAGTTTTCACTGGTTTACCCCCGTCGCGTCATAATAGCCGGGTCCCCCCCTCCCACGACCATCCCGACAGCGGGATGTCAAGGGCGGGAAAGCACATCAGAGCAGCGTCGAAATCAACCATTCACAACCATTCTCCACTCACGCCTGTTCATTGCACGCTCTCTCGCCACCTCCACATTCATGTCTCTTCTTCCCAACGCCTGCTACAGACCATCCATCCACCCAAA